>SEYY01000028.1:54841-62341 GCA_009176605.1 Armadillidium nasatum | reverse complement strand
TGATGATCAGAAAGAAGGGAATGAGATTCCAGATGATCTAAGAAGTGAGAGTTAAGAAGGGTTTCAAAGATCTTAGACAGAATACAAGTGAGAGTTATAGGGCGATAGTTGGAAGGATCAGAGCGGCTACCTTTCTTCGGAATAGGTTGGACTAATGCGCGCTTCCAACACTGAGGGAAAGTACTAGTATTGAGGCATAGACTTCAGAAGCCAATATACCTGGTCAAATGAAATCACAGGCAAAGGCATGGGACATCTGAGGGGAGAAGGAGTAGGAGGAGGATTGCCGGAGTCGTCCAAGGTAGAATTAGAGGAGAATAGGAGACCGAAGAGATTAGCCTTTTCAGTTGGAGTGTTAGCAACAGAGCGAATAAGAGGAGGAAAGGAAGATTTACAGAAATTGTTGGAGATGTTTTTGGCAAGAGGCCAGAAAGATTTTTCAGTAGGAGAATTTAGGAGCTCAGAACACCTTCGTTTGGTGAAAGTCTGCTTTGCTCGTCGAAGAATATCCCTGCAACGATTCCGAGCAGAATGAAAATTAGGTAGAGTGATAGGAGAAGGAGAATTTTTCCACTCTCGATACGCCATGTATCTAGCCTGAATGGCACGAGAACAAGAACGATCAAACCATGGATTTTGAGAAGAGAAAGATTTAGATGAAGAAGGAATGAACCTGCTCATCCCATCAACGATTACGGCCCCCACCTTATCGGCAGAGACCGAAGCGTCTCCAGAGACAAAGCAGTCACTCCAGGAATAGTTAGCGTAGAAGCAACGCAAAGCCGCCCAGTCAGCCCGATCAAAGTGCCAGAAGATACGCTTAGGGCAGGGTGAAGCAGTTGGAGAGAAAGCATGAAAATTAAGACAAATTAGATTGTGGTCAGATTTACCAATAGGTGCGAAGATAGCATATTTATAGAGAAGGACTAGTAGTGAAGCATAAATCAAGAGTGTTAAAGAATTGGTTGGGACGTCTGGAATGTGTGTTGGTTATTTAATCAGTTGCTCCAGATCGTTGAGAATGCTGAATGATTCGACCTCCTCTCCCCCTGAATCAGTGTGAGAGGAATATATATATATATATATATATATATATATATATATATATATATATATATATATATATATATATATATATATATATATATATATATATATATATATATATATATATATATATATATATATATATATATATATATATAGGGATGGAGCGATACTAAAATTTTTACCGATATCGATACCGATACCTAAAAATTACCCGATACCGATACCTAAAAATATGCCGATACTTGCCGATACTACTACCGATACCGATACCGATGCTTTATTTTTATCAAAATTTTTTGCCGATACCGATACCGATACTGAAAAGGTCGATACCGATACCGATACCGATACAGTATCGGAAAATATGCCGATACCGATAAAGATACCGATACTTCACTCCATCCCTAATATATATATATATATATATAGGTTCAAGTGTAATTGAGGGAATTTTTTTTCAGCGCTCGAAGTAAATAATAAAAATAAATATATATATATATATATATATATATATATATATATATATATATATATATATATATATATATATATATATATATATATAATATATATATATATATATATATATATATATATATATATAAATTTTTAATTTTTGTATTTAAGTAAACTCCATGTAGCCTCTATATTTTGGGTGTAAGCTCAAGTTTGAGGACCCACAAAATTTTTACTGTGGTTCAAAGTAAGATTTAAAAAAAAATGGTTTTTTACGACAATATTGGGTATTATACCCAATATTGGGTACTATACCCAGCATTTGTCTAATGGGGAGCTCTGCCCCCCGTACCCCCCGACCCGTGAGTGAGATGATATTGTCGACTACTTTTCCTTTTCTACGATTTGGGGTATTTTCCAATTTTTTTTTTCAGAAAGAGTTCCCCCATTTACACTTGTGCCTATACATATATATATATATATATATATATATATATATATATATATATATATATATATATATATATATATATATATATATATATATATATATATATATATATATATATATATATATATATATATATATATATATATATTATCAAAGGGCAGAAGCCTACAAATTTTAACCAGAGTCGGAAATTCCCAGGACGGACCAAACTGGAAGCCAACATGCCCTGATACACGGCGTTCGAAAGTATGAAAGTCAAAAGACGATGGGAAATAGATAAAGGGAATGAATTCCAGACTTTACCAGTATAGAAGATGTAAGATTTAGCATTTCTGTTACATGAGATGTCAGGGAGTTGGAGAGAGAATTAACGAGACTGTAGAAAAACGTGTAACACATTCCTTTCTCATTGGAGGAGACGTACGACTGAAGAGTTCAGAAGAACCGTGTCCGTTTTAATTGCCATTGTATAGAGTATGACGCAACAATTCAAGAAAAAATGGTAACCGGAGAGAATTAGCAAGAGTGAAACAGTTGTTAAGACGAAAAGCCCTAGATTCAAAATCTCTTCTTGATTTTTAAATTATATATAATATATATATATATATATATATATATATATATATATATATATATATATATATATATATATATATATATATATATATATATATATATATATATATATATATATATATATATATATATATATATATAAAGAAAAAAAAAAGTATCAAATTAACAAAATTTAAACTTAATCTTTTTATTAAATACTTTGATAGTGAAGTAGAATTTTGTACTTTGGTCGTACTTTTTAATATATATATATATATATATATATATATATATATATATATATATATATATATATATATATATATATATATATATATATATATATATATATATATATATATATATATATATATATATATATATATATATATATATATATATATATATATATATATATATATATATATCCAAGCAAATGCAATACAAAACACATTTATGGTTTCTTATCAGTTATATGTAATAAAAAATCGTACCAATATTATGACTACTAATACTACCACTATTATTATTATTATTATTATTATTATTATTATTATTATTATTATTATTATTATTATTATTACTATTATTATTAATTTGTTGCCTATTAGAAAATGTTAGTTAAATTAATAATGATTAAATTAGTACGAGTACTCAATACTAAATTAGATGTCTCACTATTATTATTATTATTATTATTATTATTATTATTATTATTATTATTATTATTATTATTATTTTGAATTATGAATATAAAAAAGAAAATACTTTTTTACACTTTTTTTTTTTTTTATAAAAGTTTTCATCTCAGGGGCATTGCCCTATTCGAAGTGGAATCGAACTGGCGCCCTTAAGCAGGTGAATCAATCACTCTACCGTTTGAGCCACGGTAACTTTTTTATATTTTATTTCATATTCGTGACCTAGTTTGATATTTTAAGCCCGTTTGGCAAGTCCTTTCAGGTCAAAAGACCACCTTATGTAGTCCTCATCAGGTACAGGAAAATCTTATTGACTAGGAAGAAGTTTAAAATATATTTCGATTAACGATATTTAAGGGGAAGGGTCCAATGGTGAAATATTTTAAATATTCGATCGATTACCCTGAAATGTTCAGGGTATATGCATTTTTTCCCGCTGAAAAAAAACTATTTCTAACGTTTTTCTGTATATACAGCGGTTAAAAAGTATTTTTGAAAATTTTCTTCTTTTTCAAATGAATGGTGTGGCCAAACCATTAGTCGGAATGACCTAAATATTTTATTGTATATTCAGTTTTGTTTTCAAATGTAAAGTTATATGCTAAGAAATTTTTTTTTTTTTTTTTTTTGTAATTTTTATTTTATAAAAAAGAATACTTAAAAAATTATTCTTTCTTCTAATTGAGAAGAGTTTTTGGTGATAAAAAATCTAGCAATTTTAATATTTAATTGAATTAAAGGCCTAAAAAAAAATATCAACTTATTTTTTTCTCAGTTTTGAGACAAAAACTCACTTAAAACTCAATTTGATAAAATACTGAAATTTAGGAACCAATCTTCTACCGACATCCAATCCAAATTTGTTCTTATATATTCATTGCCTTAACGAAATCAGTCGAAGCCACTTACCTGCGTACCAACGTTCCGGATCTTTTCAAGTCCTATTAAGACCAAAAAAATCCGAACTAATATCCAGTCGTTAAAATTTAAAAAAAAAAAAAAAAAAAAAATTTTTTTTTTTTTTTCCAGAAATCAGAAACCAAAATTTCACATATTTATAAATGTATTAGCTACAAAAGTTGCTAAGAGTTTTATTCTCTGTGTTTTAGAAAAAAGTTATATTCCCTTTTCCGACCAACTGTCGAAAACCAGAAATCAGAAACCAAAAACACTTGCTAACCAGAAACAATTAAAAATATATTATTGTTATTTAAGCTTTTTTTTAAATTAAAAATTACTGTCTGGAGGGGGGGGGGTGACAAGCTCCTAGACTGCCTTTAAATATTCACTCCTCCTCCTCCGCTCTCTGAGAAGTACTGGAATTGTAGTCCTGTATCTAACAATGACTCAAAACTGACTATCTTGTTTACCTTGACAAATGCCGGTAGCCACCAGGGCTATGGAATAAGTTACTTGAAAATGAGGCACCAGGTTTGATCCCGATCTCACATACCTGGTATCACCCACACACATATAAACACAAGCAATTTTCAATGAATATATAACAATATTTTACTAGATAACCCAACCTTTAAACCAATAACAAACACGCAGCCAAAAAGGGTTTAAAAAATTTCACACACACACATACAAGAGAATAAGCGGTCAAGTGGAAGGAAGAAAAGGGGGAAGTGTGAGGGAGGAATGGAAGGATATTGGGGGAGTGTGAGGGAGGAATGGAGAGAGAGGGGAGAAAGAATGAGAGAGAGAGGTACAGAAAAAAACTAAAATTTTCATAGTCATCACTAATAATCTTTATTTTTCAGTTGAAAAAATCCGCGTATGCACAATCGTGCAGCAGAGTTTGAAAGACCTTGCAGCATCGTCTAAAAAATTTATAATAAAAACCATTTTGGCCAAACTTTTTCAGAACTTGGCTGTACAATTATATTAGGGAATGGGCCCACATGACCTGGGACCTAAAACAGTCCCTACATCATATATATATATATATATATATATATATATATATATATATATATATATATATATATATATATATATATATATATATATATATATATATATATATATATATATATATATATATATACATGAGTAAATATTGATTTAAACGAAATACATTGTTTGACAACGTGATTGCAATTGTATCAGAGAGAGATCTTGGACAAATACGTCCCCACACGCCCCCTACATATATATATATATATATATATATATATATATATATATATATATATATATATATATATATATATATATATATATATATATATATATATATATATATATATATATAATAGAAAAAATAGCTCTCCCTTCATTCTTTGACATTCCATCCGCTTAACCCATTCAACAACATCCCCTAAAATGGGGTTCACCCCTCTGTGAGCTCCCTATTTAGGGCCTTTCCATCTTCTACTTACCCAAAAGTCTTATTCCCCCTCTTTTTCCCCTTTTTACCACCCCCATCCCCCATTTTCCTTCTTCTCCTACAAACTTTTCTTCTTTTGTTCTATGAACTCACCCTTAGGTCAATTTGGCTCTAGGTATTTAATAATAATAATAATAATAATAATAATAATAATAATAATAATAATAATAATAATAATAATAATAATAATGATAATGATAATGATAATGATAATGATAATGATAATGATAATAATAATAATAATAATAATAATGATAATGATAATGATAATGATAATGATAATGATAATGATAATGATATGATAATGATAATGATAATGATAATGATAATGATAATGATATATGATAATGAATAATGATAATAATAATAATAATAATAATAATAATAATAATAATAATAATAATAATAATAATAATAATAGCGATAATTAAAAAGTTGGTAGAATGAATGTATGAAGGCAAATTTCTTTAATTTCAAATATTAACAACTGCAATTAAAAGCTCGCGTAGCGCATACGGTAACATGTCTGACATTTGAAGTAAAGGTTCCGGGTTCGATACCTAGAAACTCTCTATGGAGGCTCCACATTAAATGAGAACAACGCCTGTGAGTTGTAAAGTAACAAACACATACAAACATTCACATAAATGCACAAACACAAAAGTACTCAACAATATAAAACCAACAAAAAATTCAAAAAAAGATTAAAAATCCATTAAAATCGAATAATAATAAAAATAATAATAATAATAATAATAATAATAATAATAATAATAATAATAATAATAATAATAATAATAAATTTAATAATAATAAAAAAAAATAATGCATACATACATACATAAAAGTCCCCCCCACAATAACAACTATACAAATATATATATATAATATATATATATATATATATATATATATATATATATATATATATATATATATATATATATATATATATATATATATATATATATATATATATATATATATATATATATATATATATATATATATATATATATATATATATATATATATATATATATATATATATATATATATATATATATATATATATATATATATATATATATATATATATATATATAAATAATAAAAAACATCCTAAATAACAAACACACACACACAAGAGTACCCCACAATAACGGTCAAACCCACTATATTAATAATCTCTTTGAGTAATCCATTTATCAGAGGAAGAGATTAGGAATCATTAGTGAAATGCATCAATTTAATAAGATCTTTCGTTAATGCAAAGTGGGAAGACATTTGACAATGTTAAGATTACTCAATAGCAAAGATATCCATTTAGATATCTAGTCTTAAAACACTATTAATAATAATAATAATAATAATAATAATAATAATAATAATAATAATAATAATAATAATAATTATATATTATTATTATTATTATTATTATAATGAAAATATAATAATAATAATAATAATAATAATAATAATAATAATAATAATAATAATAATAATAATAATAATAATAATAATCATGATAGTAATTTGTCTTTTATTAATTAATAATAATTGGTCTTTTGTATTAAGTAATATTAATAATAATAATAATAATAATTGGTCTTTGTATTAATAAATAATAATAATAATAATAATAATAATAATAATAATAATAATAATAATAATAATAATAATAATAATAATAATAATAATAAATAATAATAATAATTGGTCTTTGTGTTAATTAATAATAATTAATAATAATAATAATTATTCTTTGTATTAATTAATAATAATAATAATAATCAAGATAATAATTGGTCTTTGTATTAATTAATAATTAATAATAATAATAATAATAATAATAATAATAATAATAATAATAATAGTAACAATAATTAATA
>SEYY01000028.1:39841-49841 GCA_009176605.1 Armadillidium nasatum | reverse complement strand
ACCCCTCTGGACATCCAACGATAACTCCCCTGGACACCCAACGATAACCCCCTGAACACCTTTTGATAACTTTCTTGAATAATAGTAAATTATTTTCACAAAACTACCCCTTTACTTGAATTTTTATATATATATATATATATATATATATATATATATATATATATATATATATATATATATATATATATATATATATATATATATATATATATATATATATATATATATATATATATATATATATATATATATATATATATATATATATATATATATATATATATATATATATATATATATATATATATATATATATATATATATATATATATATATATATATATATATATATATATATATATATATATATATATATATATATATATATATATATATATATATCCACCCTATTACCAATTGCCTACTTAATTAAGAAAAGCAATTTATATAAACAAATATTCCATCTATTTCTAACCTAAAAATAAAAATAAGGGAAGTGGGGGAAAGGGGGAAACAAGACAGACCCCCACCCGCATCAAAAATAGGGGGGAGGGAAAAGGTTTATTTGTAATTTAATTAATTTCTATTTCAATTTGTAACTAAAGCCTCAATCATCACCCGATAATTGAAATCATTTGAAAATTATGATTACAAACAAACACAAACACAAACACACACACATATATATATATATATATATATATATATATATATATATATATATATATATATATATATATATATATATATATATATATATATATATATATATAATATATAATATAATATATTATATTATTTATTAATTATTATTATTATTATTATTATTATTATTATTATTATTATTAATTATTATTAATAAAATTTAAATTAAAAAAATTAAAATGAAATTTCATCATCCCAATGATAGGAACAATAGGAACAGTGATCGGATCAGTGATTGGATTAGTGATCGAGTCTGTGATCAGATTAGTGAATGAATCAGTAAATTATAACCCAAAAAATCAGAGAGAGGATCAGTGATCGGCACAGTGATTTCATCAGTAATCGGATCAATGAAAAGATCAGTGATCGAATCAATGATAAGATCAGTGATCGGATCAGTGATATCATCAGTAATCGGATCAGTGATCGGATCGATAGTAGGATCAGTGATCGGATCAATGATAGGATCAGTGATCGGATCAATGATAGGATTAGTGATCGGATCAATAATAGGATCAGTGATCGGATCAATAATAGGATCAGTGATCGGATCATTAATAGGATCAGTGATCAGGTCATTGATCAAATCAGTGATCGGATCAGTGAATTCAATATATATATATATATATATATATATATATATATATATATATATATATATATATATATATATTATATATATATATATATATATATATATATATATATATATATATATATATATAATATATGTGTGTGTGTTTGTGTGTGTGTGAGGTCGCGCGCGTTTGCTAATTAATATTTGCTAATCATTTGAAGTTAATTGAAAAAAAAGGAATAAAAAGTAGCTTCACAAGAAGAGTTTTTTTATTATTATTTTTGAATAAAACTAATTATGTATTAAACAGATGCGAACGCAATAATAATAATAATATATAATAATATATATAATAATATATATAATAATATAATAAATAATAATAATAATAATAATAATAATAATAATAATATATATTATATATATATATATATATATATATAATATATATATATATATATATATATATATATATATATATATATATATATATATATATATATATATATATATATATATATATATATATATATATATATATATATATATATATATATATATATATATATATATATATTCTGGTGGAAAGAAGTCAGAAGCCTAAAATATTATACCACAGTTGTGTGAAATCTGAAATTTTACTTGCAAGTTAAAGGTCGACATGTCCGAATAACACAGCATTTGAAAGTGTGCAAAATCGAAGAAATTTGGAAAAACAGTAAAATTATGTTCCAGATTTTTACCAGAAGAATACTTTTAAGATTGAGCATAGCAGTTAAGTCTGTGGTCAGAGTTGGACAGAGAAAGCAAGATGCTGTGTAGAAAGACACGTGATACAAGTCCTTCTCAATGGAGGAAGTATGCGACTGGAGAGTTCAGAATAACCGTATCCGTTGTAAATAGGAAGAGTATACAGAGAAAGTGACGCGACAGTTTGACGGGCAGAAAGAAACTACAGTTAATGACAGCTAGAGAGTTTATTAAACGAAAAGCCATAGACCCCACTTTTTCAATAAGAGCTGTGTGAGTAGAATCACCCCAGATATGAAACCTATTTCATGTAGGAGGAATGTTGAAGGCAACTCAAAACACCTAACCTTCTTCGAAGCCAGTTTAGAAAGAGAAGTAACGTGATCTTACCAAGAAATATAAGAATATATTTATACTACACCACATTCAAAATGATGCAGGGTAGTGTCGACTGCAGAGAGGAAAATTCCAGCAATCGTACGTGGGTAGAGAAAAACTGGTTAAAATGGTTCCCAATCTCTAGAACCATGCGATGAACTATTCTTCATGATCCAACCTTGTCGCCTATTCCAAACTCATGTTTTTAAATTTTATATTCTTAATACTAATATTGAATTTTCTACTTAATTAAGCCGAAAGTATTTTATCTAAAAGTTTTGTTGCTCCGCCATCAGAGATTTTGAAAAATAATTTAATTGAAATTCATTTAATTTTGTTTTTTTGAAAATATTTTAATTAAAATTCATATTTTAATATAAATCTGTATAATTTTTAATTAAGTTGTTCGGAAAAATACTTTTCCTTTTCAATACAATTCTTAAGCATTCATTAAGAATCTTTCCAATTTTCTGAATAGATTGTGATGGTTGCTACAGTATGTCTTTTCTTCTCTTATCCTCTCCTCTCTCCTCTTCTCTTCTCTTCTCTTTCTTATCTTCTCCTCTCTCCTCTCCTTTTCTCTTCTCTTTTCTTCTCTCTCCTCTCCTCTCTCTCCTCTTCTTTTCTCTTCTCTTCTCTTCTCTTACGTCTGTTGCTTCTTTCTTTTCTTTTCCCATCTGTTTTAAGCACCCTCCACTTCCGACGACAGCCAAATTATAAAATATATATATATATATATATATATATATATATATATATATATATATATATATATATATATATATATATATATATATATATATATATATATATATATATACTTACAACCTTTCCCACAATCATGGGGTGGTGTCTATCGTAGGCCAAATCCATCCAAACACTCAGCCCTTCACCAATCTTTTCTATTCATTCCTATCCTCTGTCAATCGCACACCCTCCTCCCAATTCATCCCTCTATCCTTTAACTGTTCCTTGACATTACTCATCCAACTTCCCCTCAGCATCCCACTATCTCTCACACCCTCCACTTCTGAAACAAATACCTTTTTTTTGCCATTCTTTCTTCATTCATCCTACAAACCATCTCAGCATACTTTGTTCAGCTCTCTCAACCATACTCTTTCTCCATCCACACATTTCTTTTCTTCTAACATTCCTTCCTCTTTCTCAAACCACTCAACACCTTCTCCCCTTCTCTTATTCTATGACCAACTTCATCACCCATACTAACATCACCCTCTCCAAAAATCACCCCCAGATACTTAAATAAAGTGACTATCTCCAATTTCTCCCTACCTACTTTAATTTGTAAATTATCTCCCTCAACCACACCCCTCTCCCTTCCCTCCCATTTTTCATCCACAACATTTTACTCTTACCCTACTTTAAGCCAAAATCATCACAACCCTTTACAAACTCATCCATCAATACTTTCAAATTTTCCTTTATCTCAGGCCAAAGTACCACATCATCCGCATACATCAACACATTTGCATCCCACATACCATTATGTTCCCTCATTCTCACCCCTTTCCCTACCCTATCCATTTTACTAACCACTTTATTAATAAATAAATTAAATAACCCCGGAGACATTACACAATCCTGTCTTAGACCATTATTTACATTAAAAAAAAACTCAGTCTCCATTCTGCTCACTCTCACACATGTCCTGATATTCTGATATAAGGTTCTAATACCTTCCCTTATTTTTTCCACAATTTCATACTCACTCAGGACCTCCCACAGTTTATTTTTATCTACCCTATCGTTAGCTTTTTCTTGGTCCATAAAGCATATGTACACATCCTTCTTTTTATCTCTACTTTTTCCTTCAATCATTCTTAATGTAAAAATCTTATATATATATATTCTGGTGGAATACATCTAAGCCGAAAGTATTTTATCTGAAAGTTTTGTTGCTCCGCCATCAGAGATTTTGAAAAATAATTTAATTGAAATTCATTTTGAAATTCTATTAACCCATCCATCCCTACCCTATTCAGTAAAATTCTTCTTCAATTATATATATATATATATATATATATATATATATATATATATATATATATATATATATATATATATATATATATATATATATATATATATATATATATATATATATATATATATATATATATATAATATATAAGCAAGTAATTTAAATAATAAATAAAAATAATAAAAAAAAAAAAAAAAATAAAAAAAAAAATAAAAAAAAAAAAAAAAAAATATATATATATATATATATATATATATATATATATATATATATATATATATATATATATATATATATATATATATATATATATATATATATATATATATATATATATATATATATATATATATATATATATATATATATATATATATATTATATATATATATATATATATATATATAAATAATATAAAACTAATCCATTTTGATGGAGTCGGTATCAAGGTTTTGCCAATATTTTTATTTTATTTTATTTTATTTTTTTTTTTATTTATTTATTTTATTTATTTATTTTTATTATTTTGAAACAAAAATGCGATTTTTGTTATCAGTGACTATTAATCTACATATGCAAACTTTTCTCTTTTTAGAAAATAACAGTTAAAGAAAGATAAGAAATTATATATATATATATATATATATATATATATATATATATATATATATATATATATATATATATATATATATATATATATATATATATATATATATATATATATATATATGGTAAGGGCAAGAGGTCTACATAATCCCACCATAGTTGGAGAAAAACAGATTCCTTGTTCACATTTACGCCGAACATGTTGAAGGAAGTTGAGAAAATAGAGAAAGGAAGAGTGCTCCAATCTTTACCAGAAGGGTACATGTAAGAATGAGATCAACTGCATGGAAAGACATGTATCACGTGGTCTTCTAAGAGGAATTAGAGCGGAAGTCCACAGGAAAGATTTGCCTGGAAGGGCATCCGGATCACACGCTCTCACAATTTCTTCTCAGAGGAAAGGGTAATACGACTGGAAGAGGTCAGAAAATGTTTATTGTAATTGATTTGTTATGAGAAGTGATGCAAAAGTTCGATGGCCAAAGAGATTAATGAAGTTCAGTCGAAAACCCTAGACTACACCTTCTGTGATACTTTATGTCAATATTTATGCATGAGAAAACTCTTACATAAGTATTACCAGCAAACGCAAATAAGTCGTTATCTGAGCTCCGAAATTATATATGTGTGAAATTATATGTGTGAATCTATCAGAAATAAGTGCTGCATACTCCATACAAGAGCGAACAACGCCATATACGAAGTAGCCATCTAAAATAGTGAGAAATTTTGAAGGCGCTTAAGAATAACCAATGTTTAGAAATTCGTTAAGTAAGAATTCAATTTCATTAAAGTAAGATCAAGTAAAAAGTAAAAGATTAACAAAAAAAGCTTTGAATAGTGTGTAATAAATGTGAAGTAAATAGACAAGGGAACTGAATTTTTAAATCCTGAAAAGGAACCATATTTTAATTTGCTTAACTAAATTCCTTTGGGGCACTTGACCACTTGTACCTCTAAAGAGATACAAGATAAGTGGTCACGTCCTCCAAGGTTAAAGTGACAGATAAACATTTCATTATTAATGAATTTAATTTCATTAATTACAACATCAGTAAGAAATAGAAAAAATAGTTGGTGATAAAGCAAAACCTTGAGGAACAACACTATTGAAAGATTTAAAGTATAAACTAAACTCATCTACAGCAGCAGCTACAAACGGAAAGGAAATAAGAAAGAAGGATACACACACATCAGGATGGAATGTTTGAAATCATATCTTTGTGCCAGACTCAATCGAAAACTTTCGAAATGTTTAACGCCACATCAAAATAATTCACAAATATGCAGAGAACCAAGAACCAAAGAGAAGAGAAAGATCTATGTTTATATATATATATTTAGTCAACAATTCCAAGTCAATAATGAGTTCCTTACACAAGTCATAATGGCGATCAGAGATTAGATTAGAAGAATTAAGATGTTTCTTAAATCTCCTGTTAATAATAGATTCGAAAAATTTAGAAGGAACAGAGTTTAAAAAGATAGGATGATGATCTGAGGGATGAGAGGGGGCCCACCCTTTACGGTACAGACTGAATGAACGTACGTTTTCAGCAGGAAGGAAATGTTAAATTTGATAAGAACCCAAACAAACAATTTACAAAATCAGGGAGAAAACTCAAAGGCACAAGTTTTGAGGACCGTAGGAGGGATACCGACAGGAGCATTAAACTAAATGTAAAGCTCAAAGGGAACATAACAGGACTAATTGTTAGGATGTCTTGGAAGGAGGTGGAAAAAGAGGAATAGCTCTGGAATCGTCTAAAGAGGAATTAGAGGCAATGGTTTGAACGAAAAGTTAAACTTCATCAAAAAGCTAAGACACCAAAGTTAGTTCAGACATGAAAAGAGCGTAAGGTAAGACAACCACAAAGGAACTGCATATAAGCTGAAAATAATAGTTCTTCATTGGATAACGATAACCAAGAGTATTATTTGCACCACGCTGCTGTTGAAGAGACCCTCTTCTACTTATGCATTCAAAGTTCAGCCTGATCAAATATATTTCAAGTTATGTGGTATATCTTAATTTGGCAAAATGTTCTATATATATATATATATATATATATATATATATATATATATATATATATATATATATATATATATATATATATATATATATATATATATATATATATATATATATATATATATAATATTTCCACCATAGTTTGGGAGAATCCGAAAGCATGGTCCAATTAGAAACCGACAAATCCCGATGCACGGCGCTTGAAGGTTTGTAAGTCAATGGAAGTTGGGAAAATAGATAAAAGGAGTGTGTTCCAGACTTTACCAGTAGAATACATGAAAGATTGTGCATAGCGGTTAAGTATGGGGTCATAGAGTTGGGCAGAGAAAGGATGAGACTGTGTTGAAAGTTGTGTAGCACGAGCGTCCTCAATGGAGGAGGTATGGACGGGAGAGTTCTGAAAAGAAATGTACATTGTAATAGCGATACTATGGAGAGAGTGACGCAACAATTCGAATGTAAAGGAAGAGACTGGAGAGAATTAGTGAGAGCAGAAGAGTTGATAAGACGAAAATCCCTAGACTCCATTTTTTCCAGGAGAGCTGTATGAGTGGAACCACCCCAGATGTGTGACGCATACTCCATACAGGGGCGAACAACACCCCTATAAAGAGCAAGCAACTGGGGTGGTGTGAAGAAATACTGCAGGCGCCTCAGAACACCTAACCTCTTAGAAGATTGTTTAAAAAGATATATTAATGTGATGTTTCCAAGATAGATCACGAGGAAAAGAAAAAACAAGAATATTAAGAACAGATGAAGGTTTGAGTTGTGTGTTTTCGAAGAAGACACCCCAGTTGTGCGGAAGATTGTGTCGAGTTGAGACGGAGGAATTGAGTTTTTGAGGCACTGAAAACGACCGTATTTTCTCTGTTTTGAATTTGAAATACGAGAAAGATCAGAGGTTAGTTGATTCAAGGCCACCATCCTTGTGTCAATTACTGCTGCTGGGAGGGGATCTTTCAAAGTGAAAGGAATAATGAAGGATGGACGCATTGGCATAGGAGTGGATATGGGATGAAGTAATAGAGAAAAGGTCATTAATGAAAAGTAGAAAAAGTGATGGGGATAGAACAGAATCCTTGAGGAACACTATTAATAGATTTATAGGATGAATGATGGCCATCTACAAAAGCTGCTATAAAAAGACCGGAAAGGAAATCAGAGAGAATATCTCAGAGAGAAGGATAGATTCCGAAAGAGGAAAGTTTGGAAACCAAAGATTTGTGCCAGACTCTATCGAAAGCTTTCGATATGTCCAGCGCGACAGCAAAAGATTCACTAAAATGCCGAAGAGCGGAAGAAAAAGAGTCAGAGAGAAGAGAAAGAAGATCACCAGTAGAGTGTTTCTTACGAAAGCCATACTGGCGATCAGAGATAAGATTAGAAGAATTGAGATGTTTCCAAATCTTCCTGTTAAGGATAGATCCGAAAACTTTAGAAAGAAAGGCGGTTAAAGTAACTGGACGGTAATTAGAGGGTTGAGAGGGGTCCCCCTTCTTCGGCACAAGCTGAATGAGTGCACGTTTCCAGCAAGAAGGGAGGGAAAGCTGAAGTAGAAAGACAGAGATGAAATAGTTTACCAAGGCAGAGTGCAAGCTCAGAAACAAAAGTTTTGAGAACCACAGGAGAATACCATCAGGACCGTACGCCTTCTTAGTATTAAGCTCAGAGAGAGCCGAAATGACATCTTTAGAAGAAATTATAATTTTAGACATAGATGAGTTCGAGGTGGTTGAAGGAGTAGGAACAATTCCGTAATCGTCTAAGGTTGAATTAGAGGCAAAAGTTTGAGCCAAGAGTTCAGCTTTAGTAGAAAGCAAAACGGCAGTTGAACCATCAGAAGATATTAGAGGATGGAAAAAGGAAGAAGCAAATTGTCATAATATATATATATATATATATATTATATATATAATATATATATAATATATATATATATATATATAATATATATATATATATATATATATATATATATATATATATATATATATATATAGTATATAAGGGATTTCTGTTCATATAGATCGAAAGACTGATATATTGAAAAATTGATATACCAATATTCCGATAAATTAATAACTGTTATAAAATTTAATATATAATGTAATATTGTATCCATAACTAACCCAACTTAAAAACTAAGCCCAATCTACCCTAAAACTCCCTAAATAATGTAACTAACAACATACAGTATATATAAATTTATAATTTAATATATAATGCAATATTGCCTAACCTAACCTAAAACTCCCTATATAATGTAACTAATAAATTTTATTCCAAGCATTGATTATTTTTAAACGATATATATATCAATATCCCAATATCGAAAGAAAAAATCTGTTAATGTTTTTTTAATTATACAACTATGCTCAACGTACGTATAAAACAACAGTTAATAGGCTTCTCTAAATCTTGTCTATATATAAACAAAACGCACGTGCTTAAAATAGGCCTAGAACAACACCTGACGTTTTAAAGGGGCTACATGAAAAAGGAAAGCCTATTATTAAAGTTGAACGAGTGATATCTTGAAGGTCGGAAGGAGAAAGACTACAAAACAACTATTTTAGGGCCTACTTCGAGTGAAAATATTTTTGAAAACTTTTTTTTTTTTGTTTTTGTTTTAACTTTTGAGTTTTAAAATTCCAATTTGCACACCACCCCCACTCGAAAATTGAGGAAAATATACAATTTGGGGGATTTTTTCTCATATTACGACTGTAACAATGATATTTTAGTGTAATGTTTAAAACAATATATCTTAATAAAGGAATTTGCAATAGTGCAAGCACATATTTTTCCCCATATGGCTATGTTTGGACGTGAAGAGAAACACGTGCACACTCCACTCCTTCCAGTTAGCTACTGAACAACTAAATTACAAAATTCTGTGAATCGATCCATGGTAAACTTATTGCAGAAATTCTAA
>SEYY01000028.1:29841-32341 GCA_009176605.1 Armadillidium nasatum | reverse complement strand
TTATCTCACAAAAATAGACACTGAGAAACGTACGATGTCTTTCAACATATTATTAATTATGTACGTATTAAAATTATTATGTTTTTTTTTTTAATTCCTAATTTTCCTTTATCAAAATTCTTCAAGAATTCCAAAAACGTTACCCTCTTTTTACGTGCGTTTAGTAATTTTTGAAATATTTAAGTATGTTAAAGTGAAGTCTGGCCCACGTCCCCTCCCATAGAGGAAGGTTAACAAGACAGACCTAGCAAGCCGATGTGGTAAAGAATTCTGAATATATTATAAACGTCTATGCTACCCTAACACCAGAATCATTTAGTCAGCTACATGCAGCAGATGTTCCCTCCCATAGAGGAAGGTTCCCAAGATAGGTCTAGCAAGTCGATGTGGTAAAGAAAATTATGGATAGTACCACTACTACAACTAATAGTAATAATGATAATGATAAGAATAATTATAATAATAATTAATAATAATAATAATAATAATAATAATAATAATAATAATAATAATAATAATAATAATAATAATAATAATAATAATAATAATAATAATAAAATAATAATAATAATAATAATAATAATAATAATAATAATAATAATAATAATAAACGTTTATTCAGCTAAAATTAAATAAATACAAAAATGGAAAAATTAAAATTACAAATACATAATTATTTGACGAGTTCATCCTATGAACCCATGTTCCATTTAATTTATTCAAGAAAAGTTATAATATTTTTTTTTTATTATTATTTTATATATACTTTAAAATTCTTTAAAGTATATGGCTTCGAGTCATGTGATTCATATTCAACATGGCGGATGTATTCTCAAAACATTCGTCTGATACAAAATGTTTTCATACTCTGTTGTAGGAATATTGTAAGCAGTCAAAACCAAATAATAATAATAATTCATTCATTCATTCATAAAGCTTTATTCAGAAAATGGTACATTTACAGGTTGAAAGTTAATAGTAGGTCCTATTCTACTAAATTCAATAATAATTCTTAATAATAATATCGTGACTGTCCACTTCACTGAAAAGGGGCTGCTGGGGGAAAACACTGCGGTTTCCTTTGAGCCCCAAAGTTTAATATATATTAATATATATAATATTAATATTAATATATATATATATATATTAATAATATTCCAAATTTAAATTTAAAAAAAAACAATCAAATCATTGAAGAAAGGTGTTTCTAAAATAGGCTTAATTATACTGATATACAATATGCATAAAAAATTCGATAAATATCGTATAAAAATAATGTTCAAATAATATTGAAAATACAGTTTTTAATACTTTAATTAAAATAAATTTAAAAAAAAAGTTAAATTACATATTATTGATTTATTGATATTATTATTATTATTATATATTATTTATATTATTATTATTTATTATTATTGTTGTTGTTGTAATTAATATTTCTATTTTTATTATTATTATTATTATTATTATTATTATTATTATTATTATTATTATTATTATCATTGATTTTCTCAGGCCTTCCCTTTTCAGCATAATTACCATTATTCTTATTTCGAAATAACCTTTTCATCCTTGGGTCACGTGACCTTTTTCCCCTTCCTACGTATTGTTATATACGTTTCCTTTGATCTCCTCCAGAAGCTCCTTCAGGAGGCAGGTGCCTTTTCCCGGCAATAACAAAGCAACGGAAAAATATTTTTTTTTTTTAATTAGTTTGTGGGAATTTTCCCCTTTTTTGAAATCGAAAAAAATTTTTTTTTTAACGTATATTTTGTTTTTTATATATTTATTTTTATTTTTTGTAAAATTTTTAAATAAATTAGAATTTATAAATAAGTATAAGTTTATTGGGTCGTGGGGAAGGTCACAAAGAATATATACGGTTTCAGGGCTGTCCTCGGCTTCGACTCTAACTTCGACCTATTGTTAGGATCCACTAAAATATATATTATAGTAATCACTAATTATACAGGGATTCTAATCATTTATTAATTTAATTAAAAAAGAAAATCGAATAAAAATATAAATTAATTATATTATATATATATATATATATATATATATATATATATATATATATATATAATATATATATAATATATTATATATATATATTATATATTCAATTTCCGTCTAAATGTGGAGTCTCTGCCTATATTAACATTAACACTCCAGTGTCACGTCTCGTAAATCTAGAACCTCTAATTTCGATTTTTTATGGCCAAAAATCTGTCTTCCTATACTACAATTATCTTGTGTCGCTACTTCCCCTAAGGAAGAGATTTTACATTTTTTTTCAATATCTTACTACTACCACGAGACTGTCACTTCTTCTCATCCAAATGCTGAAGCCTCTATTTAGGGGATTTCAACGTACATCACACTGAATGTTGCTCCTCTCATATGATACAGGTGGGAGGAGGCCAATCATTCAGCTTCTCAACGATATGAGCAGTTGATTAAGGAACCCACACACATCCAGATCGTCCTAACCTATTCT
>SEYY01000028.1:12500-17500 GCA_009176605.1 Armadillidium nasatum | reverse complement strand
TTTTATCAAGTACACAGATTTTTTATCCCTTTTTTTTAGTAAAATGTTTTTAATTTTACACAGACATGCGCATGAATCAACATATCTTGTTTAGTTGATTATATTGCAAGTGCCATTTTAAACAAAGTATAAATAAGTAATGAAATGCACTGATATAAAAGTCTGGATAACGGCACTGTGAAAGTTTCGATAACAATTACGTAATTTAAACAATTTCAGTCTGTGATTGGTCAATTAAATGGGATGACGTCACTACCGCGTTTCTTCGTTTATTTGAACAAGGAAGTAGCAACCTGTGTTCAGAATTTATGGTAGACAATATTGCTATTCAATTTCGTTGCTTATTATCTATACCGTTTTGAAGCGGTTAGACAGTAAAACATTCGTTTATTTTGCTGAAATATAAGAAAATTGACTTGCATTCTTGTGTTGTAGGGATGAAACTGATGTGAATTTGACGCTTACGAATGAGGATGTCAGAATCTACATATCCACGTAAGTGAATCTATAAATTTTTGCTTATATTACGCATGAATGACATCACTACTGTATTGACCCTTACTGATCGAAATAATTTCTCCCCTACTATGATGGTTCCTACTAATTGGGGTGATTTTCATCCTACTCTGCTGGGTCTTAAAGTAATTGGAAGAATTTCTAGTAACTGTTTTTAAATAGAAACTTTTCATTTAATGTTTAAG
Source organism: Armadillidium nasatum (assembly GCA_009176605.1). Classification (NCBI taxonomy): domain Eukaryota; kingdom Metazoa; phylum Arthropoda; class Malacostraca; order Isopoda; family Armadillidiidae; genus Armadillidium; species Armadillidium nasatum. The sequence goes on along the minus strand of SEYY01000028.1, from coordinate 16,799 downwards.
AAGTTAATATACAGACGGGAGCCTAAGAGAAACTCTAGAAATATGACTGATTTTGACAGAACTCTGAAATGATTGTACTCTATATTAATTCAAAGAAATCTTTTGTCTACAATAAACTTTCTAAGAAACTAATTCCAAAAACACTTCCGTTCCACCCTGTTTGAACAAATGTGAATAAATAAAATAATTAATTGGTTACGAAAAGTGGCCCTTGTTTATTCAGTAAACTAATCACATACGTTTTCTCTCTATAAGTCAACCATCCATATTAAAATAATTACCCTACTCTGAAAAACAATTATGGAAACAAAAATGGCGGATTGCGCCAGTGTGTGTGCATCGAAATGGGGGATGGGGGACGAAAACCAGTGAACTCCGGCTACAAAAATTTTCTCAGAAAGAAGTTTTCTCCTTTTTTAAAAAGACTTTTAACTTTATTTATAAGACGTCATTACCATTTCAAAGTTGTTTACAGTCTTTGTAACTTTCATGTTAAAAATAAGTTAGACACTAAATGAATTTATTTCCGCAGCAGCAAATAATGAAAGACACGCAAACGAACAGGCGCATATATATATATATATATATATATATATATATATATATATATATATATATATATATATATATATATATATATATATATATATATATATATATATATATATATATATATATATATATATTAGTGATGGCATCCACATCCGCATCCGCACAAAAATCAACATCCGCATCCGCATCCGCATTTTCGAAAATTAACATCCGCATCCGCATCCGCATCCGCACTTTCGGAAATTCAACATCCGCACCGCATCCGCATCCGCACTTTCAAAAATTCAACATCCGCATCCGCATCCGCATCCGCACTTCTCCAAAATTCGACATCCGCATCCGCATCCGCATCCGCAAATTTGAAAATATGACATCCGATCATCACTATATATATTAATATATATATATATATATATATATATATATATATATATATATATATATATATATATATATATATATATATATATATATATATAATATATATATATATATATATATATATATATATATATGCGAATTGTAGATCAAGAGTGAGGGTGAAGAGAGAACTATCGGATTGGTTTAGCATAGGAGTAGGATTGAGACAGGGGTTTGTAATATCTCCATGTTATTTAATCTATTGATGAATGGTTTACTTAGAAAAATGGAGAGAGAAGGGAAGAGTATTACGTTGAGAAATATGGAGGGTGAATGTGAAGTGAATGTTTTACTTTTTGCAGATGATGCGGCATGTGTTGGTGGCAGAATCTGGAGAAAAGATGAGAATACTTGTGAGAGAGTTTGAAGGGAAATGTGCAAACACGAGATTGAAATTCAATCCAGCGAAGAATAAAGTTATGAGGATTTGGAGGATGGGGAATTGGTTTGTAGAAGTGTGAGAATGGAAACTTGAGGAGGTGAATGAATTCAAATATCTAGTAATGTTGGTGGAAGGTAAGGGTGGGACGGAAAAAGGAATAAAGAACAGAGTGGTAGAAGGAATGAAAGTATTGGGGGGCCTAAGAAAAGTATGGAAGAAAGGAAAAATTTCGAAAGAAATAAAAATAAGAATGTTTGAATGTATGTGTTCACCTTCTGTATTGTATGTGTGTGAAACATAGACGATAAGTGCTCGGTCGAGAAAAAGTTTCAATGTCTTTGAGATGAAAGATTTGAGAGCGATATAAATAAATTGAGAAGGATTGATAGGATTAGAAATGAAAGAATAAGGGAGATGTGTAAATGGAAGAAGGGTGTAATTGATAGAGAGGAGGAGGATGTGCTAAAATGGTTTGGACATATGTGAAGAATGAAAGAGAACAGAATGGTTGGCAAGGTACGTAGATCCGATGTAGATAGGGGAAGGGTAGGGGGAGGGGAAGGCCGAAGTGGAGATGGATGGATGGAGTGAGAGTGATTTTGATTAAAGGAATTTGAGTTTAGACGAGGGTAGAAGATTTGTGGAGACAGAGATGGAGGGAGGTGGTGAAAGCGTTGAAAGGTAAGAATAGTTGTTTGTAAGGGAATTGTGGCGGGCACCACATCACCAAAGTGGGAAAGGTGATAGTGAAATATATATATATATATATATATATATATATATATATATATATATATATATATATATATATATATATATATATATATATATATATATATATATATATAATATATATATATATATATATATATATATATAATCCGAATCCGCATCCGCATCCTCATCAAAATTAACATCCGCATCCGATCATCAAAAAAATCCGCATCCGCATCCGAACTTTTCGAAAAATTCAAAATCCGCATCCGCACTTCCGAAAATTCAACATCCGCATCCGCATCCCGCACTTTCGAAAATTCAACATCCGCATAGGCATCCGCATCCGCATCCGCACTTCTCCAAAATTCAACATCCGCATTCCGCATCCGCAAATTGGAAAATATGACATCCGATCCATCACTAATATATATATATATATATATATATATATATATATATATATATATATATATATATATATATATATATATATATATATATATATATATATATATATATATATATCCTCTCCCAGGAAGGGTTTTCACCCTGTCAGTGGAACCAGCATCTTTCCCCATCTGCTTGAAGAAGTTCTCCAAGAGCCCTCCAAAAGATCAAGTTCTTCGGCTCGCCGGTCCCCATGCCGGTTCATGAGTTCCTATCCTCTATATATATATATATATATATATATATATATATATATATATATATATATATATATATATATATATATATATATATATATATATATATATATATATAATATATATATATATATATATATATATATATATATATATATATATATATATATATATATATATATATATATATATATATATATATATATATATATATATATATAGTATATATATATATATATATATATATATATATATATATATATATATATATATATATATATAATATATATATATATATATATATATATATATATATATATATATATATATATATATATATATATATATATATATATATATATATATATATATATATATATATATATATATATATATATATATATATATATATTATATATATATATATATATATATATATATATAATATAATATATATATATATATATATATATATATATGATTATATTTTATGATTTCCGGTGGTCAAGGTCACCTACTGATAATTCTTTTATCTGATCCGTTGACCTTTGGGGCTATAGGAAGGAATTATTTCAAATTGGAGCTTCACAAATCCTTTTTCGCCATACTTCTTAATTTACTTTTGTTGTGTCTATTTTCCTCTACTGAGGCGAATTATTATTTCTTTGCTATCAATAGTAAAGCTTTCCAGATATTTTTGTTTTAATACTTCTATTAATTATATAAATAAAACTTTTATTATAGTTTATTCGCAGGTTTCTGACTCTACTCTTTCTAAACTTCCTTTCCATCATCTACATTTTGATTTTATATTTCCGATTCAATCTCAAAGAAATCTCTAAGCAGGATCAACTTAATCTTAAGGAATAGATTCTTAAAGGTGTCTAAAGTTTTTTGTCTGTTGTTGTGGTAAAATCAAATATTCCTGGAAACTACATTGAACAATGATCAAATACAATATTGTACAATGACTGAATGCTGTGATGACTTAGGGAAAAGAAAACATCCGCTTAGGCTAGAATGACCATCCGTTCCGATTTTTTAGATTTTTAGATTTTTAGATTTTTTTTTTTTTTTTGTAGAAAGTCCCTAACTAATAAACCATATGACTTAATTTTGAAAACAACATTCGTATTTCTTCTTTATATTAAAAATTACCCTCCTTTATACATCCCTTAAAACCCTTACGGGCAGAGTATTTTTTTTTTTTTTTTTTTTGGAGGGGGGGGGCAATGTTTAGAAGCGTCCGGAATTTTGGTCAGAAAAATATGGTCACCTTAGCTTAGGCTAAGGAAACTATTTCTATCCCTGCTTCCATTCCGACTTTAAAGGGACATCATTTACCGTTATTTAGATCAATGAACTCCTATTTGAGAAGACTCTAACTCCCAATTATCTTCTGATTCAGATAACTTTCCTCTATCACCCCTACGTCATGATTAGAGAGTCCTATACCTCTTTCAAGAATTTTACATCAACAATATAACTCGCATTTCACCCGCTTTGAGGCCCTTCAGGAGCAAATTCGATTAAAATTAAATTTGCTTACTCTGCTGAATTATCTTTCCATCGTAATAAGCTTTC
>SEYY01000028.1:0-5000 GCA_009176605.1 Armadillidium nasatum | reverse complement strand
AATATCCAGTAGGCGTAAGTCTTTTTGAGGTTAGGGATTCGAATGTCCAGTAGGCGTAAGTCTTTTTGAGGTTAGGGATTCGAATGTCCAGTAGGCGCAACTTTTTGATGTTAGGGGTTCGAATGTCCAGTAGGCGCAACTTTTTGATGTTAGGGATTCGAATATCCCGTAAGCGTAACTGTTTTTGAGGTTAGGGATTCAAATATCCCGTAGGCGTAATTTTTTTGAGGTTAGGGATTCGAATATCCAGTAGGTGTAACTCATTTTTGAGGTTAGGGATTCGAATATCCAGTAGGTGTAACTCTTCTTGAAATTAGGGATTCAAATATCCCGTAGGCGTAAAACTTTGAGGTTAGTGATTTGAATATCTTGTAGGCGTCTCTTTTTGGGGTTAAGGGTTCGAATATCACGTAGACGTAATTTTTTTTGAGGTTAGGGATTCGAATATATGAATAGAACTATGGGAGTAGTTAACAGAAATTACGAGTTATCAAAGCAAGTAATTGGATAATGAAAATCAGAAAACGGATTCTAATCTAAAATTTGCTACGTTTCAAATACGCCACCGCAAATAAAATTGAAAACGTTATCTTACTATTCGAACTTTTCCCCTCGGCTTCCCCTCCGTTTTTTCCACTCAATTTCTCACACTGAAAAAAAGGATTTTAAAAATGCTGAAGAAACAGTCAGGGAGTTACTTAGGTCACTCACCTTCAACACATTTAAAAGCATTACATCATCATTATCACACGTAGGCATATATATATATATATATATATATATATATAATATTATATATATATATATATATATATATATATATATATATATTATATATTATATATATATAATATATATATATATATATATATATATCTCCTTGTCTAGATGATTCTCCCAAGTACAATTGATTATTTATTTTGGAACGGTTTTACTTATGCTAGATTAGGCTACGTTAGGTTAAATTTGATTAGTTAAGTTAGGTTAGATTAGGTTAGGTTAGCTAAGATAAACATTGCTAAAAATGGAATGGGAGCATCTTCTAGACAAGGTCTTTATAATATATATATATATAATATATATATATATATATATATATATATATATATATATATATATATATATATATATATATATATATATATTATCATTAACTTCTGCAACATCGTGGTCTCTTTACTAATTTCACTTTGTCGAACACCACCTCTCTTCTTCTAGACCTCATCCCTTATTCTTACCCGAAACTCAGGTGTCTGAGTGCTCTGACAGCAAGCCTTACTCTTTTTCCTCCTACTGTCTCTATCCTCAATTTTCAGTCAAAGGCGGATGTTGCGCTTATGTGCGCAACGATGTTGTCTGTTCTCGTGTCTCTACTTTGGAGTCTTCTGAATTCTCTACTCTATGGCTTAAACTTTCTTGCAACTCTACAACTAAATTTATCTGTTCTGTCTACTTATCTCCTAACTCTACAGACTATAAAAATTCTTCGACTATCTTAACTCCAAAATAGAAACACATTCTTTCTTCTTCTCCTTTCTCCGAAATCATCATATTAGGTGATTTCATTGTTCACAACCGCCAATGGCTTTCTAGTTCTCATGATCCAGCTTGGTGAACTCGCCTTCCAATTTTCATCCAGAACCTTGAGCAGTTGGTGCATCTCCCTACCCGTATCCTTGATCACCTTGGTGATGAACCCAACATACTTGATCTTTTCCTAACTTCTTATCCTTCTCCTTACACTGTTAAACTCTTTCCTCCTCTGGGTTCATCCATCACCTTCTTATCTCTGTATTCTTGTCTCTTCAAGTCTTCCAAGAACGCCCCCGCCTTCGGCGAGGAGACGTTTCTGGCATTTCGGTGCCGCTAACTGGTCTGACTTGCGGTTGTACTTCTCTGATTTTCCATGGAATGATTACTGTTTCCGTGGGAGGGGTCCCTCTGGAGTGTGCAAAGCGCATAACCGAGGTGATTCTCTATGGCATGGAGGCGTACATTCCATATTCTTTCCCTTCTACTAAACCTAACAAACCTTGGTTTAACTCTGCTTGTTCTCGTGCTATCCGCCGCAGGGATGCTTCCTTTGGGATTACCGTCGTCTTCAAAACTCCAGAACATCAACTTATATTTCATCCCGGAATCGTGCAAAATCTATCCTTCGTAACACTAAAAACTCTTTTCTTCCTAGAAAATGCAACAATCTTTCTGGTTTACTTCCACGCCCTTTCTGGCATTTTGCAAAAAATGTCAACTCTAACTTTGCTTCTTCCTCTTTCCCTCCTCTAGTATCTTCTGACGGTACAACTGCCGTTTTGCCTTCTTCTAAAGCTGAACTCTTCGCTCAAACTTTTGCCTCTAATTCAACCTTAGACGATTCCGGAGCTGATTCCTCCTCCTTCAACCCCCTCCAACTCATTTATGCCTAAATTAAATTTCTTCTAAAGATGTCATTTCTGCTCTCTCTGAGCTTAATACGAAGGCGTATGGTCCTGACGATATCCCCCTGTGGTTCAAAACTTGTGTCGAGCTTGCACCCTGCCTTGGTAAACTATTTCTATGTCTTTCTACTTCAACCTTCCCTTCTTGCTGGAAACGTGCGCTCATTCAGCCTGTACCGAAGAAGGGGGACCCCTCTCAACCCTCTAACTATCGTCCTATTTCTTTAACCTCCGTTCTTTCTAAAGTTTTCGAATCTATCCTAACAGGAAGATTTGAAACACCAATTCTTCTAATCTTATCTCTATCGCCAGTATGGCTTTCGTTAGAAGCGCTCTACTGGTGATCTTTTCCTTCTCTCTGACTCTTGGTCTCCGGACGGCATTTCGGTGAATCTTTTGCTGTTGGCTGGACATATCGAAAGCTTTCGATAGAGTCTGGCACAAAGTTTTGATTTCCAAACTTCCATCTTTCGGAATCTACCTTCTCTCTGATTTCCTTTCCGGTCGTTCTATAGCAGCAGTTGTAGGCGCCACCGCTCACCTTTAAATCTATTATAGTGGTGTTCCTCAAGGATCTGTCCTATCCAACACTTTTTCTACTTTTCATTAATGACCTTCTTTCTGTTACTTCATCTTCTATCTACTCCTATGCCAGACTCACCTTCCTTACTCTTTTCGTTTGAAGATTGTAACAACGTTAGAAAGGAGGGTTGCCTTAGCGCTGACCTCTGATCTCGTATTCATTGGGCAGAGAAAACATGGTTGTTTTAATGCCTCAAAACTCAATTCTCCATCTCCTAACCGACACAATCTTCCACCAACTAAATCTTCTTCGAAAACACTCAACTCAGACCTTATCTGTTCTTTAATATTCTTGTGTTTCCTTTTCTCGTGACTTCTTGGAAAGATCATTACTCTTTCTAAACAAGCTTCTAGAGGTTGGTGTTCTGAGGCGCCTTCAGTATTTTTTCCATCACCCAGTTGCTTGCTCTGTATAGGGGTGTTGTCGCCCCTGTATGGAGTATCTCACACATCTGGGGTGGTTCCACTCAACAGCTCTCCTGAAAAGGTGGAGTCTAGGGCTTTGTCTTTCAACTCTCCTGTTCTCCCTATCTCTCCAATCTCTTCTGCCCGTCGAATTGTTGCGTCACTCTCATACTATCGCTATTACAACGGACACTGCTCTTCTGAACTTCGTCACATACCTCCTCCATGAGAGGCTCACGCGACTCGACTTTCTACGCAGTCTTTTCTGTCAAATCTCTGACCCAGACTTAACCGCTATGCTCAACTTACATGTACTCTACTGGTAAAGTCTGGAACACACTCCCTTCTATTTTCCAACTTCCTTAATTACACACTTTGAAACTGTGTTGGACACGTCGGCCAATCGACCAGGCTTCCGTCTTTCCCTAACTCTGGTGGAATTTGTGGCCTCTGGCCTTTGCCACCAGAGTGATATAAAATATAATATATATATATATATATATATATATATATATATATATATATATATATATATATATATATCATATATAATATATATATATATATATATATATATATATATATATATATATATATATATATATATAATATAATATATATATATTATATATATATATATATGACGAAGTTTAATTGTACACAGGTGTCTTTTTTTATGCAATGTAAATGATCCAATTCTAGCTCAATGAACTATAAACTAATTCGTCCCTAGTATATAGGCCTAGACTAATTCTCCCTAGCCTAAATGACCCAACAGCTAAATATAGCTAAATTCTAGCTATTTAATAGGTTACAGCGCAACGAATTAATGTAAAAACTATGTCAAATATTATAATTAAATTTCACAAAACAATAATTACAATAGTTTAAAAAAAATTATTCATTATTATTAAAACAGACATAAAGACATAAGTAAATGTACACATGAATATCTACACGTCTATATTTAAAACGGAAAATATACACACTGCACATGACATACATGTCAACCTTTTCAAATCGACGTACGATAAGTGCACTGATATTGAACTTATGTAAACACTTAGCCTATTGAGTTTAGAGTCAAAAATACGGAATACGGAGAGTGTTAACACTATTAATTTTACATAACACTCAATTAACACTGTATAACACGCTTTTTTTAATAACAAAATAGTCAATATACTATTATTACATATAATATTAATCATAATTAGGCTTCATCAATATCACATTATTTAATTTACCGAGAAAACAGACCTCACTTATATATCCGCCATCTTTATACATTAAACGCAATACCGCTAAACAAGGTATTCATTACGATAATCGAATGCTGCGTTGTCAGTGTAATATGTCTATTGTTTTAACCGAGAAACTATCATTATTTTTATTAGAAGAGCGCCCGCCATGTTTCCACTTATCTTTTCGCAAATAAACTGCGAGTTTTTTTATATTATTTATTGTAGAGTTACAAAACAGGTGTTTTGACTCTTTATAATCATGTAAATGTGTTGGCTGGTGTGCATGTTTACAGGATGTGCAAATTTCTAAGTACGTTTTTTGCACATTATA
>SEYY01000027.1:197626-201490 GCA_009176605.1 Armadillidium nasatum | reverse complement strand
TTCAATATATACAAACGACTTAATAAACTCACACAACTCCTTCTCTGTCTCATTCGCAGATGATATATCAATACTGATCAATGACAAGAACCCCGAAACACTCTCCAAAAAATTGAAAGCTCTTTAACAAACATCACGAGATGGGTCGACTCAAAAAACTATCACTAAACATTCAAAAAACCTCTACATTACAATAAGCAACAAAAATATAGTAAAATTTTAAAATAAAACTAAAAGATTTTGAACTAACCAGAACAAATACGCGAAAATCCTGGGAGTCATTATAGATGAAAAATTAACATTTAAAGAACACATAAACACACTAGTAATAAACTTGCAAAATATATGTACATCCTTGTTAAATTAGTAAAATCCATTCCACTGTATGTTCTACGAAAATATATTTTGCACACATTCACCCCCACATTCTCTACTGTCTCTCGGTATATGGAACAACACCCAAAACAAACACACAACAAATCATAACAAAAAAAGAATCATAAGACTTCTCAGCGGCAGTAGAGACTTTATAGTCATACACCACCTTTAAAAACTTAACATATTGCAATTTGATCATCTTCTAAACCTCTCCCTCCTAAAGGAAATCCACAAAGTAATAAATAATAACACATGCGAATTCATAAAAACAAATCACCAAAACAATCAAATTGAAAGAGGAATAATCTTAAGAAACAACAATAACCTAAAAACGCCTTTGTACAGGCTCACTAAAGCACGACAAGCAGTAAGCTATACCTCTACCACTCTGTTTAACAACTCCAGATGATAAAAAATGAAAGATCAATAAAATCATATGCGCGAAAAATCAAAAAAAAGGTACTAAATTCGTATTGATCCATTATTATTATGGTTATTATCATCATCATCATATTATTATATTATTATTATTATTTATTATTATTATTATTATTACTATTATTATTATTATTATTATTGTTATTATTTTTTATTATTATATTACTATTCATTAGTATATTATTGTTATTTATTATTATTATTACTATTATTATTACTTATTATTATTATTATCATTATTATATTTATTATTATATTATTTTTACTATTATTATCATTATTGTTATTAATCTTTAATTATTAGCTTTATTATTAATTTATTATTAATATTATTATTATTATTATTATTATTATTATTATTATTATTATTATTATTATTATTATTATTATTATTATATTACATTACCTGCTATTATTTTAACCATTGATATTTTATTAATAAGATATTATCTCTATTCTTATTATTAATCAGATAATCTATAGATTCAAGAATATTAATTCCAATACTGAAATCATCAATACGATTATTATTATTACTAGGTAAAATGGGTGCAGCAACTGTCTTATCATTCTTATTGTCTTTATTATTATTGAAAATTTTATTGAAAATATATATACAACTTATTATTATTATTTAAAATTTATTGACAATTTATATTACAACCTATTTATTATACTATTATCATATCTATTATTATCACTATTTTTATCTTTGGTGTATAATAGAAATTGTTATCAATATAGTTGCCACTATTATTATGATTTTATTTTTATTATTATTATAATTATTATCATTATTATTATTATTATTTTTATTATTATTACTATTATTGTTATTATTATTATTATTATTATTATCATTATTATTATTATTACTATTATTAGTACTATTACTGTTATTATAATACTTGAAATAAATATCATAATTACTATTATTACTACTAGAATTATTGTAGCAAACTTCATATTTAAAAATTTGTTACTGTTGCTTGCATGATCAATATATCTAGAATTTCATTACTCTAGAAGTAACCTATCCTAACTGTAATTATCAAATTTATATTTATTAAACTTTGGGGCTCAAAGGAAACGGCAGAGTTTTCCCCTAGCAGCCCCTTTTCAGAGAAATGGACTTTGTTATTATAAATTATTATTATTATTATTATGTTACCTATTGTTTTATTATTGTATTTAACAGTATAGGACCTATTGTATGTAATAGCTCAAACTTTTATTTGTACTTTTTTCTGAATAAACTGTTCGAATTGGAATTGGAATTATTATTATTATTATTATTATTATTATTATTATTATTATTATTATTATTATTATTATTATTATTATTATTATTATTATATATTATTATTATTATTTTATATTTTTTATTATTATTATTAATATTATTATTATTATTATTATTATTATTATTATTATTATTATTATTATTATTATTATTATTATTATTATTATTATTATTATTATTATTATTATTATTATATTATATTACTATTCTTATAATTATTATAATTATTATTATTATTATTATTATTATTATTATTATTATTATTATTATTATTATTATTATTATTTTCATACCCTGAAAAACATAGAATGAAAAACCCTCGAGAATGAATGGTAATGAGCGAAAGGTATACCGAGGTAGTGAAAATAAAATAGGAAATATTCCTTCAAATAATAAAGTGAAAAGGGAATATTGTTGGGACGTAAACGGGACATTTAAGTTAAAGGAATAAGAAAAGGAAAAAATTTGTCCCAAGAGAGAGAGAGAGAGAGAGAGAGAGAGAGAGAGAGAGAGAGAGAGAGAGAGAGAACCCTGATAATGAAATATTTACAGAAGCGGAAAGCGGGAAATCTCTTATTTAAACTTTTGAACTAAAGTAATAACTTTTTATGTAGAGAAAAAAAGTTTCATCATTTGAATAGATAGATATATAGAACTATAGATCTTATAGAATTATAGATCTATAGATTTGGAACTATAAGTAGTAAGGAGGATCACAAAAGATAAACTGAAAATGAGGAAGAGGATGCCAACAAAGCAGAAGATTATTATTATTTTTATTATTATTATTATTATCTATTATTATTATTATTATTATTATTATTATTATTATTATTATTATTATTATTATTAATATATAATAAAATATTATTGTGTAATGAAGAATTATCTTTTACTTTTGTTGTTGTTTTTCTAATAAATCTATAGTAATAGTAGTAGTTGGAGTAGTAAAATTATTAGAAGTCCTGTATTAGCAACTGTAAAAGTAGTAGTAAAATAGTAAAAAAGTTGAATAATAATAATAATAAAAATAATAATAATAATAATAATAATAATAATAATAATAATAATAATAATAATAATAATAATAATAATAATAATAATAATAATAATAATATCATAGATTATATTTTTTCTGTTTTTCTACAAGATGTATTTTATCTGATATAATCATCACTTTTTAATAATAATAATAATAATAATAATAATAATAATAATAATAACAATAACAATAATAATAATAATAATAATAATAATAATAATAATAATAATAATAACAATAATAATAATAATAATAATAATAATAATAATAATAATAATAATAATAATAATAATAATAATACTCTGAGTCTGACTGTACTTTGACGTAAATTTAAAATATAACTAACAGTTTATCAGAAAAAGCGTATAAACAGATTCAAACCAAGTAAGATTTATAAACACTTCAATATACTGCGAAAATTGTCCTAACGAATCGTTGGGACAAAGTAGCAAAAATGTCACAATAAATTTTTTTCCATTTATTTTCTTATTAAAAAATCGTTGAAGTGACTTTATTATGCTTAACATGTCTTTTCTCTATTGAAAATTTTATTGTGACTTTTGACAATTGTCCCAACGATTCGTTAGGACAAACAACTCTTCATAATAGTTATTTTAAAGAGTCCTGTATCTTCATGTGATGTCCCAAAAGTTGAAATTTTCTGTGATTTTTTACTTTAAACTGTAAAAAAAAGTCATTAATT
>SEYY01000027.1:175126-177626 GCA_009176605.1 Armadillidium nasatum | reverse complement strand
TACTGTATTTATATTTTTTTTATTTCGCTTTCCACATTTCCCACCCGCCATAATTCCTTCACACACTTATATACACACCTCCCCTTTCACCTCCCTCACCACAGCCCTCTATCTCCCTCTGTCCTCCGCAACATTCTCTTGCAATCTTCTAAACTCAAACCTCTTCCACCCAAAATCTCCCTCACTCGATCCATCCATTTCCGCTTTGGTCTCCCTCTCCCTCTACCTCCCTCAACCTCGGATTTAAGCATTCTGCACTCCATCCTGTCTTCATCCAGTCTACATACATGCCCAAATCATCTTATCACATTTTTCTCTGCTCTATCAACCATTCCCCCTCTCCATCCACATATCTCCCATATTCTATCATTTCTGATCATATCCATCCTTCTCAAACCACATGTCGCTCACAACCTCTTCATTTCAAATACATTCAATCTTTTCCTCAACTGAGCATTCATCATCCATGTTTCACATCCATACATTGCAGTTGGTAAGCACATGCACTCAAACATTTCTACCTTAATATCCCGTATATACATATATATATATATATATATATATATATATATATATATATATATATATATATATATATATATATATATATATATATATATATATATATATATATATATATATATATATATATATATATATATATATATATATATATATATATATATATATATATATATATATATATATATATATATATATATATATATATATATATATATATATATATATATATATATATATATATATATATATATATATATATATATATATATATATATATATATATATATATATATATATATATATATATATATATATATATATATATATATATATATATATATATATATATATATATATATATATATATATATATATATATATATATATATATATATATATATATATATATATATATATATATATATATATATATATATATATATATATATATATATATATATATATATGTGTGTGAGTGTGTGTTTTATAAGGGTCGCGTGAAGGCAACAATAAATTGTCCCTAAGTTTGATTATATTAACATTTTACCTTGGACGTGCCAATCTAATCACAGACTGATTAATTACCTTTTTTGAAATCATCGGCATTTGTTGAAGGAAGAGATACAGGATCACAGAAGGTCCCGTGGCAAATCAATTTGTAAAATATGGAAGAGCGAGAGTGGCAGAGAGAGAGAGAGAGAGAGAGAGAGAGAGAGAGAGAGAGAGAGAGAGAGAGAGAGAGAGAGAGAGAGAGAGAGAGAGATGCTGTGTCATCTTCATGCAGTTGAGGCAGCTACTGGTGAATGCATATGGAGTAATATATCATTACTTGTATTGATAATATAATATTCCTTTGTCCTCTTTTATATATATATATATATATATATATATATATATATATATATATATATATATATATATATATATATATATATATATATATATATATATATATATATATATATATATATATATGTGTGTGTGTGTGTGTGTGTGTGTGTGTGTGTGTGTGTGTGTCTTTGTATGGAGTAAATATAGTTCATTAATTATCCAATAAATTTAAAACACTAAAAAATAAACCAGGCTAAACCTAAATAAAAACGAATAATCCTATAGAAAACTAAAACTCTCCATCCATTCCCTACAAGAGACAATTTTAATTTATAAACAAACAGATAATCCCTAAAATCCTTCTCCTCCCACACACTTGAATCTGTCACGACAGGGAACCGATCGCTGCTCAAGTGACTTTGGCAAATTGGTCCTAGGAAGAGGGACGAGAACCTTTCTATATATCAAATATTCAATCAAAAATTCTCTCATTTACAACTGTATTTTATTTCTCGATTTGCTGGATAACTTTTATTTCCCTAATATGAGTCAGCAAGTTTCTGTGCTAACAAATTAATGCAGCATAAATAGAAACAAAATAATATATATATATATATATATATATATATATATATATATATATATATATATATATATATATATATATATATATATATATATATATATATATATATATATATATATATATATATATATATATATATATATATATATATACGGATCAGTGCTCACTGTTCTTTCTGGATTTAGAAGAAAGGAATATATAGTAATGAAAAGATAAAAATTTTTCCATTTTGATAACAATGGTTGAGATTCCTTTTAAAAATATAGGATTTGGGAGTCCCTTTTTATCCTTTTGTATTTTCCATTCTCATATGTATAGATAAGAATTAGTCTGCAATTGCCATCACCAAAATTAGAATCAGTTTAATACTATATTTTTAATTCTTATTTTAACCCTTTTACTCCATTTTGAGACCCGACAATCTAAGGATTCATCTAACAATCTTGATATACAGTATATTCAACTATAACTTTTACCTCTAATTGCTTAAGATGAGGTATATGGAATCTAGATTTCTATGAACAGTATTTAGGCAAGTGAAGTTGATTGCATCCCTCT
>SEYY01000027.1:170126-172626 GCA_009176605.1 Armadillidium nasatum | reverse complement strand
TTATTTCCAAAATTTCATGTGGAAAAGTGTTAAAGAGTTTCTCACTAATATCTTCAGACTCACTCTTCATTTTCCTAATGCATCCAAACAAAAAATATACCTAAAATTTTCGTTTATAAGATCACTTACATCCCAAATTAATAGAAATATTTTTACTATGTACTTGAAGCTACATTCCCCCAATGCCAGTTCATTCCTATAAATTATAACTCCTTCTGAATACATACTTTCTTCAGACACAAGGAATCTCTCTCAATGCTGCTCAGATCCTCATTAACTTATATATTTAAGTGTGCTAAATGTAATGCTGCTTATGTTGGTCAAATTGGTCTACAATTAAAGTAAGGATTGACATTGATAGTCATGAGGAGTTTCCTTTAGAAATGACCTTCCTCTTTGCTCTCTTGAACACTCTATCGTAAGAGACCATGGAGATACTCTCCCTTTTTCTTCTATTTTATCTATCTTTCGACATTTGTGTTCCCTTCTTGATTGTAGGATATTGAAGTTTTTATATATAAAAACTCATTCCCCATCCTTAAATGATCAAGCTTCATCTGTTGTTCCTTTCATTCAACATTGAAGTCCTTTTTCTCAAATAGTCCAGAATTTTTATTAATTCTTGTTGTTGCTAAATTTCGATTTTAGTCTTGGTTTTTATTTATTTTAATATTAATATTATTACTTTGTTTTCATCATTTTTCGAAATTATTTTTATTTTAAATATTTTACATATAGTTAATGAATTTTTTTTTATTGCATTTTAAAAGAGAAATTTGTAAAATTTAGTTTTAGCTGAAGACGTACCGAGATACGGCGTTAAACGTCCACAGTGTATTAAATGAGTATGTGAAAACCCTTAGTATTGGCTTTAACCTTTCTAATTAGATTAAGGTTCACTAGAAAAGAAGCTATCTCAACTTTATATATATATATATATATATATATATATATATATATATATATATATATATATATATATATATATATATATATATATATATATATATATATATATATATATATATATATATATATCTCTTATTACTTAATTTCAAAGTTGCATGATGGAATTTTAGAAGAGAATGGGAAGTAATTGTCTAAAAAACTTCCCATGTTCTATGTATTAAAACTTTACATCAATTTAAGTAATATAAGTTTGTCTTTGTTAATGTGATAATGTTAAAATGTTTTTATTTTATTTTATTATTTTTTTTTTATTTTTTTTTTTTTTTTCAAAGAAAACAACATATGTTTTTTTAGTTCATCGACATGGTGAGCATCAAGCAATGTCTACAGATACTTGATAATAATGCAGTTGCTCGCATTATATATATATATATATATATATATATATATATATATATATATATATATATATATATATATATATATATATATATATATATATATATATATATATATATATATATATATGTATATATATATATATATATATATATATATATATATATATATATATATATATATATATATATATATATATATATATATATATATATATATATATATATATATATATATATATATATATATATATATATATATATATATATATATATATATATATATATAGCTTGCATATGTGTGGATGTTTGTGCGGTGTATGTGTTGTGTGTGTGGACCCGACGTATGGTCTTCTGTACCCCTCAGTATTCTGCTGAAACTATTCCCATGGTTCATAACATTTCAAAATATTTTACGAAAGCAGGATCCAGAGCTTTGAGTTACATACTTCCTCTTTGTATCTTTTCTTCTCTCGACAATCTTACCTCTGATTTCCTTTCCGATCGTTCTGTACCAAGAACAATATAGTCATTGTCTTCCTGTGGTTCTTTAAACTTATTTAAGATGGTGTTCTTCAATGTCCTCTTAACAATCTACTCTCCTTCCATTCGTCATTTCCTTCATTACTAGCTACTCATTCACTTTTATCACATACACCTATAATTATTTTCACGTTGCTCATTTCATATCGAGAAACTACCTAGATAACCAGGTGTACATTTCAGATGATTTTCGAGTAATATTTAAGAGTGTCCTTGTCTCATATCTATGAGAACATTATACTATAATCTTCTATCGCAATTTTTTTACTATCTTAATTCATTTTTATCTTAATATTTTTCAGTAAGGGACACAATTTCACTTACTACTTCATTAATGGGTTAATGTTTCTAAGAAACATTCAAAACGTTTTCACTCTCTCTTCCACCATCAAAGGTAGGTGTGTATAGGGGAACGGTCTGCCCTTGTATGGAGCCCACTTCTCGAATTAGGGGCTGCTGAAATAAACACAGTTTTTCCTTTTAAATTGAGAAATTAAATACTCAACTACTTCCCTTTCTACTCTCACTGACTTTCTTCAGTAACTTTATAATCACCAAATTATTACCTCACTCTTTTTATGCCATCAATATTACAATGCTTACTTCACTTCTAATCCCCCCAAATCTCACTCTTCCTCCTCCTTCGAAGA
>SEYY01000027.1:150126-152626 GCA_009176605.1 Armadillidium nasatum | reverse complement strand
ATATATATATATATATATATATATATATATATATATATATATATATATATATATATAGTGTGTGTGTGTGTGTGTGTGTGTGTGTGTGTGTGTGTGTGTGTGTGTGTGTGTGTGTGTGCGAATAAATAGAAATTTATTTATTCATGAATGTATGTATTATTTATACATGCATATAGAATAGTATTTGAAGAGCAGATGGACCCCTAATCCTCTCCAAATCTTATGAATTGACAAAGTCCACAAATCCCTTTCAGAAAAAAGGGATATTAAGTTAGTGAGGTTTGGAAGGACCCCAAATTCGTGGATCAAACTCTCCATTAACGTTGTCGAAGCCTTCGGGAAGATGTCTTTCTTTCAACCTTTAAAAATCTTTAATACTTTCAGTCTTTCTTTTCTCAATATAAAATGATGGCTTATTTCTTCTTTAATGACCAGCAAAATATTAAAAAATGATCATACTCTTATTTCCTTTGCTACTATAATTCTTATAATTATTTTTAACATTTATAATAATAATATTAATAATAATATTGATAATAATGATCATAAAAAATAATAATAAAATAATAATTATAATAATAATAATAATAATAATAAAAATAATAATAATAGGAAAATTAAATTTAATCGTACTCTAACTGCTATAATTATTACAACAAATACTATATTGCTAACAATATTTAATATAGTAATAATAATAATAATAATAATAATAATAATTAAAATAATGTGATCATACTCCTACTGCTATATTACTAGTAGTAATAATACTATTAATAAAACTGAAAATAGTAATTATATTAATTCTGGTAATAATAATAAAAATAATTATAAAATAATAATAATAATTATAATAATAACAAAAATATAATAATAGTGATAATAATAATAATAATAATAATAATAATAATAATAATAATAATAATAATAATAATAATAATAATAATAATAATAATAATAATAATAATAATAATAACAATAATTATACATTGTTTTAGATTTGCAGAATTAAAAAAAAAATCAATCTAAATTAAACAAGTATTAATAATATAAAAGTTTAAAAATAAAAAAAAAATGAAAATAATAATAATAATAATAATAACAATAATAATAATAAAAATTTAATAATAATATAAATATGAATAATAATAATAATAACAATAAATAATAACAATAGTAATAAAATAAAAAATAATAAGAATAAATAATAATATAAATAAAATAAAAAATAAAATATATAATAATAATAATAATAATAATAATAATAAATAATAATAATAATAATAATAATAATAATAATAATAATAATAATAATAATAATAATAATAATAATAATAATAATAATAATAATAATAATAATAATAATAATAATAATAATAATAATAATAATAATAATAATAATAATAATAATAATAATGCAATGTTTTAGATTTGTAGGTTAAAAAAATTAAATTAAAACTTGGACTTAATGGATGCCGAAGTGTCTTCACTAATTATATCAGAACAATTACAGAATAAGCATATTATATTAATATCATCCATTATATATAATGTATTAAATTGTGAATAGAATTATTTGCATATTTTCTTAATATTTTTTTTATACAATTTATTATTAATTGGGGTATTTAAATATATATACTTTTTTAAATATTTTCATAAGTTTTTTGGTGATGTGTTTTATGTTCCTTAAATGCTATTTTTAAAAATAATAATAATAAGAATAATAATAATAATAATAATAATAATAATAATTAATATTAATAATAAAATAATTCAATTCAATTCACAAATATTTATTCAGGAGATGGTACATTTGTAGGCTTAAAGTTTAACAGTAGGTCCTATACTACTAAATTCAATAATAATCTTAATAATAATAATAATGTGACTGTCCAGTTCTCTGAAAAGGGGCTGCTAGGGGAAAACACTGTCGTTTTCTTTGAGCCCCAATGTTTAATACATATAAATTTAATAATTAAAAGTAATAGGATAGGTTACTTCTAGAGTAACGAAATTCTAGATTATTGATCATGAAAGCAACAATAACAAAGTCGTTAATGTGAAGTTTGCTACAATAATTCTAGTAATAATAATAACAATGATGATATTTATTTCAAGTATTGAAATAATAATAATAATAATAATAATGGTAACTATATTGATAACAATTTCTGTTATACAACAGTGATAAATAATAGTTATGATAATAGTAGTAGTAATAAAATAAGTTGTAATATAATATTTTCAATAAAATTTTCAATAATAATAATAAGTTGTAATATAATATTTTCAATAACATTTTCAATAATAATAATAAGGACAATAAGAATAATAAAACAATTGCAGCACCGATTTTACCTAGTAATAATAATGATAGTATTGATGATTTCAGTAATGGAATTAATATTCTTAATGCTATAGATTATCTGATTTAATAATATTAAGAATAGAGATAATAATTTTATTAATAAAAATATCAATGGTTAAAATAATAACA
>SEYY01000027.1:125000-130000 GCA_009176605.1 Armadillidium nasatum | reverse complement strand
ATATATATATATATATATATATATATATATATATATATATATATATATATATATATATATATATATATATATATATATATATATATATATATATATATATATATATATATATTATATATATATATATATATATAATATATTATAGGATAAGAAAGAAAAAGGAAAAAGATAAAGAGAAAAAAAAGAAAGAAAGAAGATGAAGAAAGATGAAAATCTCGAAGATCTAATCTCGAAAGGTCTTAAATAGTTTTTGTGAAATAAATGGAAACAACAAATCGGATCCTTTGATGGGACTTAGAGTAACTGGTCTAGCAAACCGGTCTTTCAAATTTTTTTGCAACTACCAGCTTGCAACAACTCTAGGAACTGAAATGGAAACCAACGAGCAGAGAAATATATTATTTTAGAGATCTCTGGGAGTGATTGTTTAGAGATCAGATACATAGAAGTTATAGTCCCACAATTAGAGCGAAAATCCTATCTGTATAATGTAAATTTCACTGATTGGGGTTGGAAACCAATGCTCTCTCTGAGCACAATCTTGCAGAGAAACACGGAAGAAAGAATTAAAGATCCCAATTCTAAATGTGGGTGAAGAAGAATATAATTTAAAACATGTAGAGAATGATAAATCTTGTCATCCATGCCTCTTAGAAGTTATTAAGTTACTTTACTGATTGGGATTAGAAGATTTATTATTTTTAAATTATATATTTGTTTCAATTAGGAATTATTTTCAGTGATGGTTTCATTAAATAAGAAAAACTGCACGCTTAAATTTATTGGAAATTGAATGCTTTGGATGGGAATTATTTCAGTTTTTGTTTAGCAATTTCTTAACTTGAAATTCATATTCTAAAAAACGGGAATTAAATCATTGTTGATAGAAAAAAAGGTTCACAAATGTTCTGTAGATTTTAAGAGATATTTTAAGAGAGGAAGTAAATTCCAATTCCGGCAGGAATTTTGAAAATTCCGAACGAAACCAGAACCGGAATTAAATAAAAAAAAAAATTTATTCCCGTATATAAATAATATATATATATATATATATATATATATATATATATATATATATATATATATATATATATATATATATATATATATATATATATATATATATATATATATATATATATATATATATATATATATATATATATATAGCAGTATATACAGCATGGTGGAAAGGCATGCACCCCAATATCCTTGTAGGAGACGAACTCCTTAATAAAAGGATGCGGGTTTCGTGTTTGCCTTGCCATTAGAGACAATCTTTTCTTTGGAGCATTTTTAAAAGCGGAAACGCTCGACCTCTTCTTACAGAGAGGGAGCCATTTGGTCACTTCTATAAAAGCAAAGAGAAGAGAGAGAAAGAGAGAGAGAGAGAGAGAGAGAGAGAGAGAGAGAGAGAGAGAGAGAGGAGAGATTGGAGAGACCATATAGATAAATAAAATAGATAGATAGATAGATAGATAGATAGATAGATAGATAGATAGATAGATAGATAGACAAATAGGTAGATAGATAGATAGATAGATAGATAGATAGATAGATAGATGGATAGATATAGATAGATAGTAGATAGACAAATAGGTAGATAGATAGATAGATATATAGATAGATAGATAGAGATAGAGAAGAGAGAAAGAGTGAAAAGAGATGCATAGTAGAATAAACCCAAAACGTAACCGGACAAAGGATTTATCATCATTCATTATATATATATATATATATATATATATATATATATATATATATATATAATATATATATATATATATATAATATATATATATATATATATATATATATATATATATATATATATATATATATATATATATATATATATATATATATATATATATAATATATATATATATATATATATATATATATATATATATATATATATATATATATATATATATATATATATATATATATATATATATATATATATATATTATATATATCAGATATATATGTGAGTGTGTGTGTTACAGTATTAATACTAAAATACTAAAACGTTTTAGATCATTTAATCCCCCATTTGTTAAAAATATGCAAGTGTGGTTTTATTAATATATATAATATAAATATATATATATATATATATATATATATATATATATATATATATATATATATATATATATATATATATATATATATATATATATATATATATAAATATATATTCCAAATCTCAATGAGGACGTCAGTTCAAATTATAATCCGCAGAGGAATCCTTGTAACACCTACTGCAGGCTAATGGCTTTCTTCTTGGATTCTCCTGGGATACAGGAGCAACTAGCTAATCAAGCAACCCAGCGGATTGTCACGTGACCCTAGCAAGAATTCCAAACATCCCATCTATAAATTCTAATATAAATTTTAAAGAGATTTCGAAATTGGTCATTTGAAAACTGATTGTTTCCAAGTTAGTTGTGCTGGACTGGATATTTGCCCCTGCAGCCCAAGATCATCCCAACAGAATGCCTTATGACCCAGTAGGTGTTTTAAGAATTCTACATAGAATTATAATATATATATATATATATATATATATATATATATATATATATATATATATATATATATATATATATATATATATATATATAATATATATATATATGTGTGTGTGTGTGGTGTGTGTATAGTTGTTTGTATTTGTGTACTTGTGTGTAGGTGAGTTTATATAAACTAATTAAAATATGCTGTAATGCACGCATAGAGGACCAAAAAATTATTTAAAAAAAATAAATTAAAAAAAAAATCAAAAAATCAAAAAATCAAAAAATTCAAAAAATCAAAAAAACAAAAAATAAGAAAACAAAAAACACAAAAAATAAATTCAGGTAGAGAATGAATAAAAGAAGTGAATCAGGTAATTACCTCACCTGTGTTGACTGAACGCCAACAATCGGCACTCCTTTTAAGTTCTCTAAGTGTTTGGCTAATGTTTTATAAAACTGTTTCAGGTCTAATTTTTCTGTTTAGTTTTCCTTTGCATTTGGTCAATACCATATATATATATATATATATATATATATATATATATATATATATATATATATATATATATATATATATATATATATATATATATATATATATATATATATATATATATATATATATATATATATATATATATATATATATATATATTATATATATATATATATATATATATATATATATATATATATATATATATATATATATATATATATATATATATATATATATATATATATATATATATATATATATATATATATATAATATATATATATATATATATATATATGGGTTTTCGTCTTATAATTTCTCGCTCTCACTAACTCTCTCCATTCTCTTTCTACCCTGTCGAATTGTTGTGACATTCTCTCCATGCTATCGCTATTACAATGGACACTGCTCTTCTGAAATTTCCAGTCGCATACCTCCTACATTGAGAAGGGCTTGCGCAACATACCTCTCTACATATTCTTATTCTTTTTATGTCCAGTTTTCCGACTCCAGACTTAAACGCTATGCTCAATCTTGAACGTACTCTTCTGATGAAGTATAATTAAGTATCTATTTATTCAAATTCCGTTGATTTACTCACCTTCAAACCTATAGTGTATCGGGACATGTCGGCCTTTAATTTTGCCCTGATTTTGACAATGCCTCCTAACTCTGGTAGAATATTGATAGACTTTGACCTTTGCACATCAAGGGTTAGATATATATATATATATATATATATATATATATATATATATATATATATATATATATATATATATATATATATATATATATATATATATATATATATATATATATATATATATATATATTGGATCGGCAGGGAAATGGCAGTTTTGAACTTAAGTTTATCACTATTATCACAATGGTAGAGTGAAAAAATCCTATCTGTAGTGTGAATTTCGAGGATTAGGATTGGAAACCAATGCTTTGAGCACAATCTTATTCAGTGAAATTCGTGTCATTTTAACATCTATGGAAATTTAGCAGTCATTGAATAAGGTGAAATTTTCGTCATTTTTTTCCGTTAAAGAAGTTAAAAACTTTTACAGACACTGGAACACTTTTACAACATTTAGATGTGAATTTCTTTTTACAACATTAGATGTGAATTTCTTAAGCATATAATTTTTTTTTCGAGATTTCTGCTTAAATAAATTAAATATTAATTACTAGTTTTGAAGATGCTTATTTCTGCACTTACAGAAAATCTCAAGGTAGGAACAGATTTGTAAGTCAGAAACTTTCCTGCGTTTTAAAGCAGCTGTAAAAAGATATTTGTACAGATATTGTTATTACTCCTAATTCGCATACATCTTAATTCGTAACTGACAAAAAGATTAGGTGTTGTGAGGTATTTTGAGCTTTCTTTACACCGTTTTGCTAATTGTCCGACATTGTGGTATGTTCATCTTTGTTTCGGTATATGCATCGTATATCTCGGCAGTTTCACCCACACTACAATTAGTGATAGGGTGCAGTCTACCGTGGCTCGAACGGTAGGGTGATTGACTCACGTGCTTGAGGGCGCCGGTTCGATTCCACTTCCGGATCCTAGGTATATACTACCTAGAAAGTTCATCTCCTCGAATAAGGCAATGCCCGTGAGATGTGAACTTTTAAAAAAAATAAAAAGTCTAATTTTCATTATATTCATGCAATGTTCGTCAGGTTCATAACTTAAAACTTCTTGGTCTTCTCTACTGCCAAACGTTTGGTAGAAATATTTTGGAAAATATTTCCCATTCATTCATACATTGAAATAATTTATTGCCAGTTTGTGAATGTATGGAGGGGCGTATTGAGAACAAATTGATTATATTTTTTATAAACAAATTGTAAGTACAAAAAGAGAGACAAGAAAAATCCACAGATATGAGAAATACTTAACCAGGGGGAATATAACTGAAGGAAATTCGGTAGAGATTTATGAATAATTTATCCTCTTG
>SEYY01000027.1:92500-97500 GCA_009176605.1 Armadillidium nasatum | reverse complement strand
TTTATTATTAATTTTTTTATTATTAAATATATTTTAAATTATTATAATTATTATTATTATTATTATTATTATTATTATTATTATTATTATTATTATTATTATTATTATTATTATATTATTATTATTATTATTATTATTATTATTATTATTATTATTATTATTATTATTATTATTATTATTATTATTATTATTATTATTATTATTATTATTATTATTATTATTATTATTATTATTATTATTATTATTATTATTATTATTATTATTATTATTATTATTATTATTATTATTATTATTATTATATTATTATATATTATTATTATTATTATTATTATTATTATTATTATTATTATTATTATTATTATTATTATTATTATTATTATTATTATTATTATTATTATTATTATATTATTATTATTATTATTATTATTATTATTATTTTATTATTATTATTATTATTATTTATTATTATTATTATTATTATTATTATTATTATTATTTTATTATATATTATTATTATTATTATTATTATTATTATATTATTATTATTATTATTATTATTTTTATTATTATTATTACTATTATTATTATTACTTTGTGCATGTTGAAATTAAGCCTAATTCGTAAAGAAATTGGAATAAACATCTGCAAATTCTCTCGAAATTACAGGAAATTTTTTCCTTTTTTTTCTTTTCTTTGTTAAAAAAAAAAAAAAAATCACTTAATTTTTAAATTTTTTTTTTAATAAATTATTTTTTGATTTTAAAAAAAATAATATATTATATTAAAGTCGTACCGAAAGTATTGCTTATAATCAACGTTGTAAAATTTATTTAGAATTTTAAATACTTCTATTAATTTTTCCTCTCAATCATCCTCTTTCTAAAGAAAGAATATCTAGTTCTCGTAACCGTTGCACATGTGATTTGCTTTTCAATTCTGGTATTAATTTAGTTGCCCTTTTTTGAATACTTTCGATTTTATCTATGTCCTTTTTGAGATATGGACTCCAAAACTGTACCGCGTATTCCAGATGAGGTCTAACTAACGATTTATAAAGAGGAAATATTAAATTTTTAGATTTATATTCAAAATTTCTAGCAATAAAACGCAAAGCTTTATTAGCTTTTTTAACAAAATCAGCATACTGTTTTGCAAATTTTAAATCCTTGCTGATGAATACGCCATGATCCTTCTTCTCACTGACAACTTTGATAACTGAGTCACCTATAACGTTATTATATACGATATTCCTGCTTCCAAAATGTAAAACCTTACATTTATCAATATTACGTAATTTGCCATGTTTTTGACCAATTCACTATGTTATTCAAATCACATCGGAGTAAATACTTGATAATATTTCTCACGATATGTGATTTTCAGTTTTTGTTTCTTCTGCAAATTTCGAAATATTACTTAAATACATTTTCATATATGTCATTTATATACACAATAAAGAGTATTGTGCCCAAGACAGATCCTTGAAGCACACCACTGATAACATTCGCCATTAAGACACGTTGTTGTCTGTCAAATAACCAATTTTTAATCCAATTTAAAAGTATTCCTCGAATTCCATGAACTCTAAGTTTTTTCAATGATTAATCTTTGATGAGGGACAATATCGAATGCCTTTTTGAAAGTCTAAGTAAATGACATCATAAGACTGGTGGTTATCTACATCGTTAATAATGTTATTAAAAAATTCTAGTAAATTTATTAAGCATGATCCATTTTTTCTAAAGCAATGTTGAGAATTATTGAGCAACTCGTGATCTTTAAGATGTGCAACTAATCTACTCGCTAGTATTGACTAAAAATTTTTGCAGACTATAGAAGTTAAAACTAATTGGTATTTTTATTAGGAAGCTTACGATCACATTTTTTTTTAAAAAAACAGGAGTTACATTAGCAAGTTTGAAATCATGCGGTACTACTCATTGTTGTAGAGACTCGTTGAAGAGCTTTGTAAAAGGTGTCACTAATATATATTCCAAGATTTTAAGATGTATCTGATATAAGCCACATGGTCCAGGGGACTTATTTATTAATAATTTATCAATATGGAAAGCAGCTTCCTCTTCTAAAATTTCAAATGTATCAAGAATATTGTCTACATGAAAATCTTATATATCTTTCATGCCAGGCACATTATCTAGGTTTTCTTTCGTAAAAACTGAGGAAAAACATTATTTAAATCGTTTGACAAATCAACATTATTTGATTTTAGATTTTCGTCATTGTCCAAAACTGGTCCAATTGATTCCTTAATAGAACTTTTATTAATGACATAATTATAAAACCTTTTGGGATTAATTTTATTTTCTTGATGGGCAATATTAATTTCAAAGTTTCTTTTATAAAATATGATTAATTGTTTGCAGTTTCGACGACAAACTTGGTAAAAATTATTATTTTCTACAGTATGAGAAGATTTTCAAAGTTTATAAGCTCTGTTTCTATTACCTAGACAATTCCTAATTTTATTGTTCCATCATCTTGGTTTCGAATTTGGTAAAGTTCGCTTCATATTATACGGGACAAAAACTTCTTTTTCTTTAAATATTTGTGAAAAAAATATTGCACATTATATTAGTATTTCCTGATAATATTTCATCCAAATCGTGGGAGGATAAGCTATCTTTAAAACCATTAAAATTCGAATTAATAGAATGTGAAATTTTCAAATGATTGTTATATATATTTTGTTTTCGATATTTATAATAAATTTAATCATGTTGTGATCGCATTTTCCAATAGGCTCTGTAACCTCAAACCTTCTTACCAAATTTAAATGACTAACTATTAATAGGTCTAAAATATTGTCCCCTCTAGTTGGGCAGTCGTTTATTTGAAACAGAATATTATCCACTAAGAATTTTAGTTATCTTTTTTCTTCCGCATCTGCATCAAGTAAATCGTAGTTGATATTTTGGAAGTTAAAGTCACCTAAAATTATTGCATACTCTTCTGAAATTCTTCTCAATTTGGTACACAAAGGTCAGTTAGATTAGGTCTATTATACTGACTATGAAGAAGGTGGACACTAAACATTAAATAAAATTCAAATTTAAATTCATCATTTCTATTTTAACACCTAGGATATCGTTTTCATTAATTTCAGCTAGTTGTTGCTGAGTGGTTTGATATGTTTTTTATATAAATCATAACGTCACCCCTTTCCTGTTTCTATCCTTGAAAAATAATTTGTAACCAGAAATTTGAAATTCCGAAATGAAATCGCGATCTTTAAAGTTGCACCAAGTCTCTGTTATTGCAATTATATCATAGTTTTCGATGTAAACAATAGCTTTAAATTCATTAAAAGTTGCATTCTGCATTAAGAGAAACCGCTTTCATTTCTCGAACGTTGAAAGAAGATTTTGACCTACCCGAAAATCCTGTGGCTTACAGATTATCTCCCTGTCCATTTTTGTGACTTCTGTATCCAAGAATCGATCCAATCTTGCAACATTAACGTCATTCAGATGAACCTCATCAGTTCTAAATTTATAGTTTTAATTAGCAAAACTTCCTCAAAAGTTGACAAAAGAGACGTTTTTAACTCTATATATTTCTTCCAGTTTGATGTTAAAAGAAAATGGCTCTGTTGGAAAATTTTAAGATCATAAAGTTACGAGGCAAAACCCCTAAACATAAAACTCTATTAGTGTTTTCTTTCATTTTCTGAATTGTTTTTTCTATATTTATCGATTAGGTCGTTAACCATGTGTTCTATTTTATATATGTCATTTGAACCAACCATGGCTCACACTAGATTATCATCTTTGACTTGTATATCTATGAGGCCATTTTCGATATAATATATGCTTACCTTTGAAATATATTTACATTTTCTTTTCGTAGAGTTACGAGATACAAATTCTTTATCCATGTTCTAAACTATAGAAGTACTAACCAAGATTGTGTTAGATTCGAGCTCTTCAACTTCCAGTACGAAAAAGGTATTTGAGGTGTGTATCTTGGATTCAGGGTCTGATTCTAATCTTAACCTTAAATTTGTTTTCAATGTCCTTCGAATTGGTTGTAAAGTTTTCCTAAGTAAATCTTTTGGATTGTGGATTGCTTTAAAAGAATCTAAAGCTCCTTCAATCACTTCAGTTTCTTTTGATATATTAGTACCCTTATTAATATAGATGCTTCTTTGATTATGCTATTTTGCTCTGGAGCATAAATTTCATTTATATTTGTCCTCAAATTACTTCCATTTTTTATGCCTACAATTTCAGTATGAATTTTTTTTTTCTGTCTGTCTGCTACAGAAGTAGCAGACAGAAAATTCATTAGCTAATGTATTTTCTGGAAAATCATGCAGAGAACCAGGGATCGATTTATAATAAGTGAAGCAAATAGGGGCATTATTAAAACTCCAAAAAGTTGCTTCACGAAAAGAAAATCAATAAAAATAATTCGAAATATAAATTAAATTAAAATAATTAATATTACAAAATCTATAATATTACTTTATAAAGTTAAATTAATATGTTTTTTCTTATATTTTTTATTTTTTTTCAGAGGAAAAAAATTCCCTTAAAATTTTCCTAATGTTTACGTATTCTGTAAACAAATTAACACTTTCTATACGTTTAGTGAACGATTAAAAAGAATAAAAAGAAGAAGAGCGCCAGAAATAATAATAATAATAATAATAATAATAATAATAATAATAATAATAATAATAATAATAATAATAATAAGAATAATAATATTTTGTAAAATTTAATTGTATAAAATAAGTACTTAATTAATTAAAATTTTTTATAGAAACTTATGGAGAAATTATTACAATAAATAAATTATAAATTACAGTCAGCTTTATATAATTTTAAATAATATTATACATAATATAAAATATGGTATACTGTTTGTATTAAAAATTAAATTTATAATATATATGTGTAAAAAATATTATATAATAATAATAATAATAATAATAATAATATAATATCATATAATAAAATGAACAATAAAATGACATT
>SEYY01000027.1:85000-87500 GCA_009176605.1 Armadillidium nasatum | reverse complement strand
GAGGTGTTGGAGGGGTACAGGCCGTAGAAACTTGGCCAGCTTGAACACTTGCACTATAATCATAATGATGTTGAGAACTTACGTGTTGGCCGTAACTACTATAATCGTCTAGATTCGTATAGGACACTGCAACATGATTATCCTGCAGGGGAACTGGTGCTTGGGGTCGATGGGGTTCTGCTGGGGTAAGACTGGGTGGAAGATACGTTTGTCCTTGCACTGATTCTGGGCCCTGACACTGAGCGTAATAGTGCTGCAATTCGGCCGAATATGCCTGGCTATGATAGCCGGCCTCCGCATTGCACACACCGTACACCATATTGCTGTTCATGAGTCCACGTTTTGCCACTAACTGAAGCTTCGGGGAACTATCTCCCCGCCCCCTAAATCGTAAAACCTCCTTTCGGACAAGAACACGCCCCTTTCTCAATTCAAACTCCTCCCCATTTTTACCGCTATCGTTGCTTAGAAGCCAAAATTGCTTTATTATTTACTTTCGTTATAGACCGTGCAATTGGAGATATATTTCTTTTCTATTGTTTTATCTTTCACGTATAAATCAACAGCGTAATATTTACTCTTTAAATTCAAAATTAGAATGCAACAAATTAGGAATAAAAAAAAAATCTTAATTACATTCCAAATTAAAAGAAGAACAAGATAGCATGAAGAAGAAGAAGAAAAAGAAGAAGAAGAAGAAGAAGAAGAAGAAGAAGAAGAAGTGAGAATTCTGAATTTAAAATTCTTAAAATTAGAGTCAAAAATAATTAATCGTTGCTCACACAAACGCCATCAAACTCATTGACAAATTTTAATTTAAAAATTTAAATCTCATTCGTACTGGCTTCAATTTCTATTTGCTCTTGAGTTATATATTTTATTTATATATATATATATATATATATATATATATATATATATATATATATATATATATATATATATATATATATATATATATATATATATATATATATATATATATATATATATATATATATATATATATATATATTATATATATATATATATATATTTATTTATATATATAATATATATATATATATATATATATATATATATATTATATATATATATATATAATATATATAATAATAATATATATATATATATATATATATATATATATATATATATATATATATATATATATATATATATATATATATATATATTATATATATATATATATATATATATATATATATATATATATATATATATATATATATATATATATATATATATATATATATATATATATATATATATATATATATATATATATATATATATATATATATATATATATATATATATATATATATATATATATATATATATATATATATATATATATATATATATATATATATATATATATATATATATATATATATATATATATATATATATATATATATATATATATATATATATATATATATATATATATATATATATATATATATATATATATATATATATATATATATATATATATATATATATATATATATATATATATAATATATACTATATATATATATATATATATATATATATATATATATATATATATATATATATATATATATATATATATATATATATATATATATATATATATATATATATATATATATATATATATATATATATATATATATATATATATATATATATATATATATATATATATATATATATATATATATATATATATATATATATATATATATATATATATATATATATATATATATATATATATATATATATATATATATATATATATATATATATATATATATATATATATATATATATATATATATATATATATATATATATATATATATATATATATATATATATATATATATATATATATATATATATATATATATATATATATATATATATATATATATATATATATATATATATATATATATATATATATATATATATATATATATATATATATATATATATATATATATATATATATATATAGTGTATGTGTGTGTGTGTGTGTGTGTGTGTGTGTGTGTGTATTACATCTTACTCTCAAAAGAGTTTAAAAGATTTTGCCGGATCTTTTAAAAATTTAAATTCCATTTTGAACAAACATTTTACTGACTGAACAAGAAAGCCATATCATAAATTCTGTTTTTTAAAATTAGTTTCCAACGTAATTCACTTAACTATTAATTTAAAATTGAAATTAATTTAATTTTTCTTTTTTTTAATGATTATTAAAATCTCAACAACAAAAACAATTTATTTGTTTTTTGTTTTTTTTTAAAGTAATTATCATAATATGAGATAAAAAAATTGCTCAATTAATAATAATAATAATAATAATAATAATAATAATAATAATAATAATAATATAATAATAATAATAATTATAATAATATATAATAATAATAATAATAATAATAATAATAATAATAATAAATAATAATAATAA
>SEYY01000027.1:75000-80000 GCA_009176605.1 Armadillidium nasatum | reverse complement strand
ATATATATATATATATATATATATATATATATATATATATATATATATATATATATATATTATATATATATGATATTAAAGTGGTTTGGGCATTTATGTAGATGAATGAAGATAGGATGGTGGGTAGAGTGATGACATCCAAAGTGGAAGGATGAGGGGGAAATGGAAGGCCCAAGTGGAGGTGGATTGATAAGGTGAGGGAGATTTTTGGAGACGGGGTAGAGGTTTGAATTAAAGGAGGGTTGGAGAGTTGCTTAGAACAGAGAGAGATGGAGTGCAGTGGTGAGAGGGAAAAGGAGATAGTGTGTGGGTGTGCATGTGTGAGGGAATTGTGGCGCGCACCACCCCACGAGAGTTGGGAAAGGTGAATGGTAAATATATATATATATATATATATATATATATATATATATATATATATATATATATATATATATATATATATATATTATATATATATATATATATATATATATATATATAAATTATTATTCTGTAATTGCCACAATAACCGTGAAATAATTTTTGTATACTTTTTCATCACTGCTGTTGAGGATTCGAACCCTGGCCTTTGAGATGGTATGTCATTGTGCTAACCACTACTCAACCGATGGTACAAAAAAGGAATCCGCCAGAACTGCTCCTGACGTATCGCCAAGGTAGACAGTCCCGGAGAAATCCTCCGACCACACTTGGGTGTAGGGTAGCAGGTCAAGGTTCTATCCTCGTAAACAGCAGGTATTTATGATATTCTGTAATTGCCACAATAACCGTGGAATAATTTTTGTATACTTTTTCAGCACTGCTGATGAGGTTTACGAGGATAGTGCCTAACATATTGAAAGCCTTGGATAGGATTTGGCAGAAATATTTGATTTCTAAACTTCTCTCTATTGAAATCAATCCTTATCTCTGTTGAGAACTCTCTGATTTCCTTTCCGGTCGTTCTACAGTAGCTGTTGTAGGCGGCCACCGTTCATCCTTTAAATATACTAATAAAAGTGTTCCTCAAGGATTTGTCTTATCATGAACACTTTTCTGCTTTTCATTAATGACTTTCTCTCTATTACTTCATCTCCTATCCACTTTTTTTTTATGCTGAAGACTCTACCTTTCATTACTCTTTTTCAATTTGAAAGACGGACCTCCCATCAGCAGTTAGTTGAGGCTAGAATGCTGGCCCTGTAGCAAGTAACTTCTAATCTTTCTCGCATTTCAAACTGAGGCAGAGAAAAATGGTCGTTTAAGTACCTCAAAAACTCAATTCCTTCATCTTTCCTCTCGACACAACTATGGCACTTTCTTCGAAACTCAAACCTTCCATCCTTAATATTCTCGGTGTTTCTTTTTCTCGTGTCCTTTCATTTAAGGATCACATTACTCCTCTTTCTAAAACAGCTTCTAAGAGGTGGAGTGTTCAGAGACACCTTTGTCTTGTCTTAACGCCACCACAGTTACTTGCTCTTTATAGAGGTGTTGTTAACACACAAGTGGAGTACACCACGCACATCTGGGGTGATTACACTGATACAGCTCTCCTAGAAAAGGGAGAGTCTAAGCCTTTTTGTTTCACCAACTCTTTCGTTCTCACAAATTCTCTCCAGTCCCTGCCCCGGCGAATTGTTGCTTCAATCTCTCTGTAATTTCGCTATTACAACAGACACTGCTCTTCTGAACTTTAACTTCACATACGTTATACATTGAAAAACGCTCCATCGACGTGCCCCTCTACAAAGTCTCCTACCTTCTCTAATCAACTCACTCTCTCTTCATATATATATATATATATATATATATATATATATATATATATATATATATATATATATATATATATATATATATATATATATATATATATATATATATATATATATATATATATATATATATATATATATATATATATATATATATATATATATATATATATATATATATATATATATATATATATATATATATATATATATATATATATATATATATATATATATATATATATATATATATATATATATATATATATATATATATATATATATATATATATATATATATATATATATATATATATATATATATATATATATATATATATATATATATATATAATATATATATATATATATATATATATATATATATATATATATATATAGATATTAAAATATTTTGATATTTGAATGATCGATTACTAAAACAAAGTTTTCTTAAATTATATTTTTATCAATTTTATTTTAATATTATTTATGAAAGAAATACAAATATTATATTTATAAAGTTTGAAAGCAAATAAAAATTATTTATCAGTACATAAGCATTGTTTTACTGTTTTGAGCTTTGCAATTATTATTATTATTATTATTATTATTATTATTATTATTATTATTATTACTATTTATTATTATTATTATTATTATTATTATTATTATTATTATTATTATTATTATTATTATTATTATTATTATTATTATTATTATTATTATTATTATTATTATTATTATTATTATTATTATTATTATTATTATTATTATTATTGTTATTATTATTATTATTTTTGTTTTTCCTTCTCATTAACTTTTAAGGTCAAAAATTTTAATGCTCTCCAAAAGTATATAATTGTTTTTTAAGATAAGAAAAAAAAACCCACAATGAGAAAAACAAGAAATGTTCTTTCTTTGGATTTTAATTATGAATTGATTTGTATGAAACAGATATACTATTCAATTAATTTGCCATACCTACAAGTTAGAACCTCCCCAAACATCGCTCTTCAACAGATATCAGGTCTTTCCTTTAATCTTAAAATTCCCCTCAGTTCCTAGTTCATGTTCCATTCACAATACGGGACAGAACATCAGAATGCGGCAGAAGAGCTAAAACTGGACGTTGACTCAGAAACTGCTCAATTTTTGTAGTAAGATCTGAAGCCTTTGAGGAGCATTAGTGTTTAAGAATGAAACAATGTTACTGTTACCCCAAATCCAGAGTGGAGTAGAGTTCTACGATTGTATGGGCGAAGAAAACTTTGATCTCAAATATACGATCTCAAGAAACCAGGTGTCCTCTTCTGTAAACTTAAATTTCCTATATCTAGGCAATGTCCTATTGCGATTAATCGAATATTGCTTCGCTTATTCAAAAATGATAAATGGAGAGAGAGAGAGAGAGAGAGAGAGAGAGAGAGAGAGAGAGAGAGAGAGAGAGAGAGAGAGAGAGAGAGAGAGAGAGAGGTCACTATAAGTGCATCCTTTTAATTACACCAACTCCAGAGGCTTTTGGTTCTTAAGCTGGAACTCCAAAGCCTCCACTGATTATGGACTTCATAGCTTCTGTCAAGGGTAGGAGACTCAACACCGTAATTTCAACTCCAGAACAAAAAATTTACCGAAATGCTGAAGAACAGAGAATCAATAGTCAGAGAGAAGGGCAAGAAGATCACCAGTTGAGACTTTTATGGAAACCAAATTGACAATCTGCATGATTTAAGATTTGAAAAATTAAGATGCTTCTATATCTTCAGGTTTATATTAATTTCCAAACCTTTAGAAAGAATTAACATTATAGCAATAAGACTATAATTAATTAAAGACTTGAGAAGGATTTTCTTTCTTTGGCGCAGACTGAATGAACTCATGATTTATTCCTCAAAGTTGAAAAGAAGAGTCCAAATAGTTTATCATTGTAAAAACTAAATAAATAAATAAATATTTGACATAAACTAGTTGTAGAGAAGTAGAAAACATAAATACTAAATCGTATCAGAGGTAAAGGGTAATATTCAAGTTTATTTTTTTATTTTATTTTATTTTTTTTTT
This sequence comes from Armadillidium nasatum, assembly GCA_009176605.1. NCBI lineage: Eukaryota > Metazoa > Arthropoda > Malacostraca > Isopoda > Armadillidiidae > Armadillidium > Armadillidium nasatum. Next base: position 76,179 of record SEYY01000027.1, on the reverse strand, counting down.
TTTTTTTTTTTTTGTCAGAAAGAGAATAAAATTTCATGTTTTAACAGAAATTTTTCAAATACATATTCCCTTTATTACCAACTTTCTTTCGACATTTTATAAGATGGTTATTAATTTATTTATTTTTTTGCAAAATTCTTTTGTTTTAGTGGAAAAAATATAGATAAGGTGATTCCTACCTCTGTATGTGTGTTAAGAACTAGTCCATCATGATAGTTCTACATACTCTGAAATGAGTAATCGAGGGTGTGGATAATTTTTCACAGCTGACCGTTTTCAATTTTTCACTTTAAGATCTTTTCTTTTGAGTATTCGTGCAGTATCTTAATGTAACGTCACATCTTTACAGATAATCAAAGTAGGCATCCCTTCCTTCAAAGCAACATTTAAAAGTTCTAACTAGATCCCTGATGGAATTGTTATATTGACTACTAGCAGTTTAAATCCTTGAAAAGGGCTCTGTCCGTGAGTGATGGCAACATGTAAGAAAAAAAAATAAATTAATCACACAATCTCACCATTAGTCACTAATCAAAAACTTACTAAAACTTTAACAGAATAAATGAACATTTTGAATTAAGTTCAAACATTCATATCTTATGTGCTCTGTAGATCAGTTCATTTTTAGAGTATAATAACAAAGTAATAACTAGTTCATAACTAAAGAAGTTGGATTATGACGACATAATTTAATTATTTGAAAATATAAATGATAGCATGTGGTATTGTACATTTTTTGAATATTAAAAATGTATATATATATATATATATATATATATATATATATATATATATATATATATATATATATATATATATATATATATATATATATATATATATATACAGCTAATAAGCATACCTGGAATCTTTGAATTGAAATCGGAGGCAAGTATTTTTGCGAAAAGAATGATCATTATTATTTCTGCGATGAATTGGGTGTTTGGCATTGTGAAGAATAGAATTTGCAGCATTTTAAAGATGAAAAATAAGCAGAGAATTTGAAGACGATGGTAAATCTTGATGCTAAATTCCATGTGGTTCATTACCCGTTAACAGAGAGAGTTTAACTATAATTACGGGTTTTAATCGAAGGGAAAATAAATGTAATGCACGCATTCATGCTAGGTAATATCATCTTTATTATACGATCAGTCATCTCTGAAGTGAGATATAAAG
>SEYY01000027.1:67500-70000 GCA_009176605.1 Armadillidium nasatum | reverse complement strand
TATATATATATATATATATTATATATATTCAAGCGTTATGCTTGAAAAGAAAAGGACGAGGAATGGAGAAAAGTTTTCTTTTTATTTATAAACTAAAATAAATAAATATAAATAAATAAATAAATAAACAAAAAAATAAAAATAAAAAATAAAATATAATTTTCAGGAAGTTCATTTACTCTTTTATTCTGAAAATAATCTCAAACTCCGAGAACCTGTAAAAACTCCTAGAATCGTTGGGACAAGTTGTAAAAAATTCACAGTAAAATTTCATAGAGAAAAGACATGCGTAAGAAAATCGCTTCAACGATTTATTTTCTAATAAGAAAAAACTGGAAAAATGTGTTGTGACATTTTTGCCACTTGTCTAACGATTCGTTAGGACAATTTTTCATTGTTGGAACAAATGACAAAAATGACATAACGAAACTTTCAATGCCAAAAAGACTTGTTATTTTTAAAAAAGTAGCTTCACCGATTTAATTGTTAAAGAAATCTATAAAAAAAATTCGTTACAACATTTTTTCATTTTTCCGTTGTGACATTTAAATTATCTTTTATTTGATAGCAAGTTTGCTATATTCATATATTACTCATGAAATATTCAACATCTGTAAAACTATTCTAATATCTTAAAAAATGATTAGTAAATATATAATAACAGGCCTAGCAAGCCTTTAACATTTATATATTACTATATAATAAGATATTTAACAATAGCATGACTATTCTAATATTTAACAACAAGCCTAGCAAGCCTCTTACATTGGCATACTACTTATGAAACATTTACAAATGGCGTATGTTTCTAATGACTTTAAAATTTATTATTATTATTATTAATATTATTATTATTATTATTATTATTATTATTATTATTATTATTATTATATATTTATTATTTCATTATTTATTATTATTATTATTATTATTATTATTAATTATTATTATTATTATTATTATTATTATTATTATTATTATTATTATTATTATTATTATTATCAATATTACAAGGTCCCAAAACATTGTTCTAATTTCTTTTTATATATTAAAATCCCATAAATCTTCTTTCAACAGAAATAATAAAAAAAAATCAAAATGAATAATATTAATTTGATTTTAAAATATTAAATATTCAAATATTTAGAAATTATTTTCATAATAAATATACTTCAAAGTTAAAATTAATCTTAATCACCCTGCTTGAATATTTTGCAAAGAAGTATTAAGAATATTAAAATTTTAAATGTAACTTATATATTATATATATATATATATATATATATTATATATATATATATATATATATATATATATATATATATATATTATATATATATATATATATATATATATATATATATATATATATATATCCTTCTCAATGACTCTGGTCAAGGCATTCGCATTTTGGTGAATCCTTTGATCTCGCGGTGGACATAACGAAAGCCTTCGATGGGTCTGGGACAAAGCTTATTTCTACTTCCTTCTTTCGGTATCTATCCTTCTCTCTGTGATCTTCTCTCTAATTTCCTTTCCAGCCGTTCTATTGCAGCCGCTGTAGATGGTCACCGTTCTTCCTATGAATCTATTAATAGTGGTGTTCCTCAGTATTATATCCTATCCCCAACAATTTTTCAATTTTTCATTAATGACCTCTCTTTTACCTCATCACCTATCCACTCCTATGCTGATGACTCCACACTTCATTACTCCTTTAAGTTTGGAAGAGCTTCTCTCAACAGCAGTTGACAGACTCGAGAAGGGTAGCCATGGAGCAACTAACCTCTAACCTTTCACGAATTTCAAATTGGGACAGAGAAAGCATGGTTGTTTTCAATGCCTCAAAAACATCAGTATCTCCACTCTCCACTCGACACAATTTCCACTCAACTGTGATTTCTTCTTCGAAAACACACAACTCAAACCTTCATCTGTTCTTAATATTCTCTGCGTATCCTTTTCTCGTGATCTTTTTGGAAAGATTGCATTATTTCTCTTTCTAAACAAACTTCTAAGGGTTGGGTGTTCTGAGGCCCCTTCAGAATTATATATATATATATATATATATATATTATATTATATATATTATATATATATAATATATATATATATATAATTAATTATATTGAATATATAATTTCAAGATTTATTTTAACTATTTTTCATTGTTTAGTTTTTTATTATTTTTATGTATTATCACATGTTACTTATTATTTATATTATATATATATATATAATATATAATATATATATATATATATTATATATATATAATATATATATATATATATATATATATATATATATATATATTAATCCATTTTGACTAATTATTTATTGTTATCCAATTTTTTTCACTTGACATAAATTTTTTTGTTTTTAATTTGTTTTTATTGTTTTACATTTTTTTGTTTTATTTTTACATTATTCTTTTCTTGCACATTTCTCTTTTATTATCTCCTTTTATCTTTCATTTTAATCTATATTAATCTTTTTT
>SEYY01000027.1:52500-57500 GCA_009176605.1 Armadillidium nasatum | reverse complement strand
CAAGCCATTTTATGCTTCATTTGGTGTTTAGACCTGGTATAATGTCTGCTTTTGTTTCTATTATATATATATATATATATATATATATATATATATATATATATATATATATATATATATATATATATATATATATATATATATATATATATATATATATATATATATATATATATATTATAATATATATATTTTTTTTTTTTTTTTTTTTTTTTTTTTTTTTTTTTTTTTTTTTTTTTATTTTTTAATTTTTTAAATACTTTTAAATTGAATATATATATATATATATATATATATATATATATATATTATATATATAATATATATATATATATATATATATATATATATATATATATATATATATATATTAGCGCTCTGACTTACCATCTTAGAGGTCTCGGTTTCGAATCCTCCTTCAGCAGACTTTGAATTTTACCATTAAAATCGATCGCGAATATGCTTTATATATATATATATATATATATATATATATATATATATATATATATATATATATATATATATATATATATATATATATATATATATATATATATATATATATATATATATATATATATATATATATATATATTTCACTTTATATCGCCTCCGGTAGGCAAAGGCAAGTAGCCTACAAACCACCATCAGAGTTTGTGAAACATAGTACACCTGGTTAAGTTCAAGGCCGACATGTCCTGACACACGGCATTTGAAGGTGTGTAAGAAAAGGTACTTGGGAAAACAAATAGAAGGAGTGTGTTCCAGACTTTACTAGTAGAATGCATGTAAGATTGAACATAGTAGTTAAGTCTGGGCCCAGAGAGTTGGACAAAGAAAGGATGAGACTGTTTAAAAATCTGTCGCACGAACAATGGAAAGGAATGCGACGGGAGAGTTCAGAAGAGCAGTGTGTGGGTGAGTGTGTAGCAATAGTATTATGAAAGTGTAGGTGTAGCAATAGTATTATGAAAGTGACGCAACTATTCGACGGTCAGAAAGTGATTGGAGAGATTTAGTGAAAGCTGAAGAGCTGATAAGACATAAAGCCCTAGACTACCCTTTTTCTAGGAGAGCTGTATGAGTGGAACCACCAAAGATGTGTGAGGCGTACTTCATACAGGGCGAACAACTCCCAGTAAAGAGCAAGCAACTGAGGTAGCATTAAAAAAATTACTATGGCACCTCAAAACATATAACCTCTTAGAAGTTTGTTAAGAAAGAGAAGTAATGTGAACTTTCCATGAAAGTTCAAGAGAAAAAGAAACACAAAAAATATTAAGGACAGATGAAGGTTTGGGTTGGGTGTTTTCGAAAAAGATGTCATAGTTGTGTTTAAGGTTGTGTCGAGCAGAAAGAAGGAGGAATTGAATTTTTAAGGCATTGAAAACGATCATGTTTTCTCTGCTTTAATTTGAAATACGAGAAAGGTCAAAGGTCTGTTGCTCCAAGGCCACCCTCTTTGCTTCAATAAGCTTCTTTTGGGAGGGGCGTCTTTCAAATTGAAAAGAGTAACGAAGGGCAGAGTCATCGGCATAGGAGTGAATAGGTGATGAAGTAATAGAGAGAAGGTCATTAATGAATTGTTGAAAAGTGTCGGGGATAGGACAGAACCCTGAGGAATACTGCTATTAATAAATTTAAAGGATGAACGATGTTCGTCTACAGCAGCTGCTATATTAGAGAAGAAAGAAAATTAGAGAGAAGGAATGATTTCTAAAGGGGGAAGTATATATATCAAAGTTTTGTGCCAGACTCTATCGAAAACTTTCGATATGTGCAGCGCGACAGAAAAAGATTCACCGATATTATTAAAGAATCTATCCTATATAATATATATATATATATATATATATATATTATATATATATATATATATATATATATATATATATATATATATATATATATATATATATAAACCAGACTCATTGTAGTATTGGGAAATGTAATATTCTCGTTCTAAATACAAAGTTGTGAGGCTGAACAAAGTGCCAAATTTAAAATTCACATTCTAAGAGGAGCTGTTTTTTTGGACTGTAAATTAATACCTCATTTAGTCAGACTTTGATATAAATTAAAGCCTCGGTAATAATGAAAAAAACTTAATCTCTCTTTCTTCCTCTCTTTATATATATATATATATATATATATATATATATATATATATATATATATATATATATATATATATATATATATATATATATATATAATATATATTTATAATTTTTGTTTTTTTTTTTTTTTTTATTATTATTCTTTTAAACATTCCTCCTGGAATAGGCCAATGGCAGCGAGCGCTGGTGATATATATATATATATATATATATATATATATATATATATATATATATATATATATATATATATATATATATATATATACACATATATATATATATATATATATATATATATATATATATATATTATATATATATATATATATATATATATATATATATATATATATATATATATATATATATATATATATATATTACTATATATATATATATATATATATATATATATATATATATATATATATATATATATATATATATATATATATATATATATATATATATATATATATATATATATATATATATATATATATATATATATATATATATATATATATTAGTTATGTTAAGTCAAAATTTGGTAATAAAAATTAAAGTAGAAAACTAACAATGCAGGACACATACAAAATTAATTAAATTTTCTTAATATTTTATTTAGAGGAAGAAAAGAAATAGAAAAAAAAAAATCGTTGGAAAGCTTTTTTTACGAACGAGAAAGTCACGTGACGTCTCGTCAAAAGTGCCACGCCCCTTTCATTTAAATAAGTAAACGCATAATTCCAATTCATTGAATTAGTAATGCACATAAATTCTGTCATTAAAGTTTAACGTTTAGAAGCACATGATCTCAATACATCAATTTCCATTTCTGAAAATCCTTTTTTGCCTATTATAACTGCATAGTGTATCGAAAACTTCTCGTTAAAAATCATGTTATATTAATACCTAAAAATGTACAACTGAATTCGGTTGAATGCTCGTAATACATCATTCTATCTAAGCATTTAATTTAAACAATTCACTAATATATATAATGAATTGATGAATTGAGGCGTAAGTTATTGATAATCCTTTGACAATTTGGCAATGGAACTTAGAAAAGGAGTAAAATTTGACGATTTTTTAAAACAAATTGCTACTTGTATTTTAAACCGAAACTTGCAAGGCTATATTTAATTTTGCTAAATGTTAAGATTTTTAAAATAACACCGTAAAAATACATAAAGAAGTTATATATATTTATGAACTTCACTCATATATATATATATATATATATATATATATATATATATATATATATATATATATATATATATATATATATATATATATATATATATATATATATATATATATATATATATATATATATATATATATATATATATATATATATATATATATATATATATATATATTATATATATACTATATATATATATATATATATATAATATATATATATATATATATATATATATAATATATATATATATATATATTATATATAAAAATATATATTATATAATATGTATAATATATATATATAATATATATATATCATATATATATATATATATATATATATATATATATATAATATATATATTATATATATATATATATATATATATATATATATATATATATATATATATATATTATATATATATATATATATATATATATATATATATATATATATATATATATATATATATATATATATATATATATATATATATATATATATATATATATATATATATATATATATATATATATATATATATATATATTATATATAGATATATATCCCACCCAACAGCAGTTTATAGACTCGAGAAAGGTAGCCTTGGAGCAACTAACCTCTGATCTTTCTCGTATTTCAAATTTGGGGAGAGAAAACATGGTTGTTTTCAATGCCTCAAAACTCAGTTCCTCCATCTCTCCACTCGACACAATCTTCCACACAACTATGATATCTTCTTCGAAAACACACAACTCAAGCCTTCATCTGTCCTTAATATTCTTGGTGTTTCTTTTTCTCGTGATCTTTCTTGGAAAGTCACATTATTCTCTTTCTAAACAAGCTTCTAAGAGGTGGGTGTTCTGAGCGCCTTCAGAATTACTTCACGCCACCCCAGTTGCTTGCTCTGTATAGGGGTGTTGTCGCCCTGTATGGAGTATGCTTCGCACATCTGGGGTGGTTCCACACATACAGCTCTCCTAGAGAAGGTGGAGTCTAGGGCATTTCGTCTCATTCACTCTCCTGCTCTTACTAACTCTCTTCAATCTCTTTCTGACCCATCGAATTGTTGGTCACTTTCTCTTTACTATCGCTATTAAACATTTGACACTGCTCTTCTGAACTCTCTCGTTGCATACCTCCTCCATTGAGAAGAGCTCGTGCGACACGCCTTTCTACACATTCTCATCCTTTCTCTGTCCAACTCTCCGACCCAGACTTAAAGCTATGCTCAATCTTACATATACTCTACTGGTAAAGTCTGGAACACACTCCCTTATCTGTTTTCCCAACTTCCTTTGATTGCATACTTTCAAACGCCGTGTATCTGGACACGTCGGCCATCGACCAGATATAGATTTCCCAACTCCGGTGGAATTTGGTAGGCCTCTGCCTTTTGCCCACCGGAAGACATAAAAAAAAAAAAATAATATATATATATATATATATATATATATATATATATATATATATTATATATATATATATATATATATATATATATATATATATATTTATATTATATTATATAAGTATGTACTGGATCAGAATTAATGTGGTCCTAGCTTTCTTAGGTGTCCTAAACATTTTACAGATTATTTTATGAAGAATGTATATATTATCAATATATTGAGGATAGTCGCAATAGTATCGCA
>SEYY01000027.1:40000-45000 GCA_009176605.1 Armadillidium nasatum | reverse complement strand
TACATGCAATATAATAATGTATCGTCTTTCCCTTCGAGCGGCCATTTTTATTTCTAAATTTATTATTTATTTATTTTTTTTTGGATCGTGACCTCGAAAGAGTCCTTCTGACCGCAACCTTCCTTCCTCTTAGGATTTTACACCACAAGGGACCTAATTTTAAGTTTTGTTTTCAAAACAAGATTCTTTTAACCCTCTCTTCTTTATGGAGAAAAAAAAAATACTTTGTTTTAAAGACATGATATGCATGTGACCTACTTTCTTATCTTGTAATTATAGGTTGAATAATAAACTGATGCCTATAGTTTTATCCACATCTCTCTCTCTTCTCTTATATATATATATATATATATATATATATATATATATATATATATATATATATATATATATATATATATATATATATATATATATATATATATATATATATATATATTATATATATATATATATATATATATATATATATATATATATATATATATATATATATATATATATATATATATATATATAATATATATATATATATATATATATATATATATATATATATATATATATATATATATATATATATATATATATATATATATATATATATATTATATATATATATATATATATATATATATATATATATATATATATTATATATATATATTATATATATATATATATATATATATATTATATATATATATATATATATATATATATATATATTATAATATATAATATTATATATATATATATATAAATATAAATATATAAATATATTATATATAATATATATATATATATATATATATATATATATATATATATATATATATATATATATATATATATATATATATATATATATATATATATATATTATATATATATATATATAATATATATATGACCCAATCCATTTCAAGGAATAGGTTTAAAGATTAACAAAGCAGAAAAAAAATTAATTAATCAAGTATTACTTAAATAAATCTTTAAATTTAGACATGGAATTAACTTACATGTCATATAGATTTTAAAAATAATAGTAATAATAATAATAATGATAATAATAATAATAATGATAATAATAAAATAAGTTAATAATAATAATGATAATAATAATAATAAATGAAGATAATAATATAATAAGAAAATTATATAATAAATAATAAATAAAATAATAATAATAAAATAAAAAAAAATAATAAAAAATAAAATAATAAAATAATAATAATAATAATATAAATAATATATAAATAATAATAATAATAATAATAAATATTTAATAATTTTAATAATTTTAATAATAAAATAAATTATATATATATATATATATATATATATATATATATATATATATATATATATATATATATATATATATATATATATATATATATATATATATATATATATATATATATATATATATATATATATATATATATATATATATATATATATATATATATATATATATATATATATATATATATATATATATATATATATATATATATATATATATATATATATATATATATATATATATATATATATATAGTATATATATATATATATGTTCTTAGGGAACCTTAATTTTAAATATAAATAAACTTGCAAAGAAAACAGATAAATTTATTTTATAGCAAACGTTTCGTATTTATTACAATACATCTTCAGTGCTGAAAATAGAATGAACAAAATTTTATTACAAAAAACATTGGAACATTTTTATTTTTTATTTTTAAATATAATTACTGAAAATATGTGGAGCTTAAAAAATTTAAAAATAGTAGTTTTAAATATAAAAGGAATGTTAACAAAAATAGCAAAGCATATAAACGAGGGATGAAAAATTAGACAAGACATAAAGAGAATAGAAAACAGATTGAAAGACAGATCAAGCAATTAGAAGAGAGAGCGGGGAATTCTGGATATTAAGGGTGGAGTTAATTGTTTTTATATATAAATATTCCAAAAGTTTTTAGTTCTTAGTCATTTGAAGCATTTTGGAGGATAGAAAAGTTTTGGAGAGATATAGGATGTTTGGTGAGATTATAGTGATCTAATATATTTTTAAGCTGAAAAGAGCTGCTGGTGTGAAGAGTTCGTAATATGAACCCACTTTTTGTCTCATATATTATATATTTACGTCCAAAAATATGAATTTTAAAGAAATTTAATTAATAAGATTATGCAAATACTTATCCAAAAATTTAAAATATCATTAAAATGAAAAAATAATACCAATAAAGGTAACAGGAAGATATCGAAAGAAACAGTGATGCCAATAGAAAATATAATAGCAATAATAATAAAAATATAATAATAATAATAATAATAATAATAATAATAATAATAATAATAATAATAATAATAATAATAATAAAATAGTAATAAAATAATATTAATAATAATTTTAATAAGAAATTAAATATTATAATAATAAATATATTAATATAATAATAAATAATAATAATAAATAATAATAATTAATAATAATAATAATAATGAAATAATAATAATAATAATAATAATAATAATAAAAATAATAATAATAATAATAATAATAATAATAATAATAATAAAAATAATAATGATAATAATTTAATAATAAAAATATAATAATAATTATTAATAATAATAATAATATAATAATAATAATAATAATAATAATAATAATAATAATAATAATAATAGTAATAATAATAATAATAAAAATAATGATAATAATGATAATAACAATTATTACTGTCATCATCTTTATCATTGTTAATTGCAACTATGACCTAAGGAACATTGGCATTTTATAATAACAATTATAATATTAATTTAAAATTCATTCAAATAATAATAATTCGGACGATAATAATAATGTCAAGGATAACAAAAGAAATAATAACGAAAACTATCAATCTTCTTTTGACAAAATTATCTTGAAAGAGATAGTGGATTTTTTTTTCCTTTTTTTCAGTATATTTTCTATGAAGTTAATGCATTGTGAGCATTCTATAGTCACACAAACGTAAAAATCATTGAGCAGATGGTTTGACAGGAACATTTTACTTCTGTCACAAGCCAAAATCAATTTTTGTCTTTATTGATTTTCCCATTTTTCTGTTATACCGTGATGACATTTTGCTTACTTTGGATTCAGTTACAAATATAATTGACTATGACTCCTTTTTTAAATAATATTGGTACTATTACTATTACTACCACTACTATTAATAATACTAATATTTTATATATCGTTAATACTTTTAGTATTCTTATTACTCTTTTTCTCATTCTCCTTCGGTGTATTATTGTTGATAATTTATTATTATTATTATTATTATTATTATTATTATTATTATATATTATTATTATTATTATTATTATTATTATTATTAAGGCTCAAAATCGTTGTTTTTTCGTTTTTGGTGAGGTTATCATAATTCTTGTTATTATTATTATTATTATTTTTATTATTATTTTTATTATTATTACTGTCATTATTTTTATTTTTATCATTTTTATTATCATTTTATTATTATTATTATTATTATTATTATTATTATTATTATTATTATATATTATTATTATTATTATTAGTAGTAGTAGTAATAGTAGCATCATATATGAACACATTGTTACCATGGACTTTACCTGTTTCTGTAATGATTCATTAAATACTTAAATGACTAAGCTGAAGCATTGGTCCATAAATAAAAAGGTGAAGAAAATTTCGGCGTATTATTATTCTGTTTATTCATTTGAATGAAGATTAAAGTCAGTGAGAAATGTGACTTCTTTTTTCTACTCCAATTCTTGGATATTTGGAGGAGATACTTGAAAGAACACAAAGCAGTTCATTCTTAATTTGCAATCGTACTTCCTTTCTTGGTCTATGTTCGAAAAGGTGTTTGAAAGTTTGACTCACTTTCTTCGACATAAATGGAATCATAACATATATAGATATATAGATCTAATAGATCTAATATATAGATCTTTCTGCCTCTTTTTGGTGGAAATCGTGCCAGGTTCAATGATTAATTTCTTACTTTAGAATTAGTTTTCAGTTCCAGAAATTCATCTTGGAAATCAATAGATACTTTTTCAATAGACAGTCATGTCTAACTCCTCGTCACTTAGTTCTGAAAAATGTCAAGTAAATTTATTTTCCAATGCTATTAAATGCAGTGAAATTTAAATCTTTATAAACTTTTGAAACACTTGTTCACTGTTACTTGTAACCAGAACTGTTGAAATTTCTTTTTTTTTCCAAACATCGGAAAATCTTATATCCTGGCCCATCTCTACCAATATTCAGCTTAGTTATAAAAGTGTTCAATAAAATCAAGAAATTTTGCGATATTTGCACTTCTTCCTTTAACCTACGATACAGTTTATTTGGTTGCTCAAGAATGTCATCCAAATAGGCAATGCCTATTATCTGCTCCTCATTATCGAGACAAACAAAATTTCCATCTTACTCTAAACCTTAAAAATATAATTTGAGCACATCTCTAAACTCAGATACTCACTCAGTTTCATTTCCTGTTGAAGCCACCAAACATTAGAGTGAAAAGGGAAAAATGATGGCATGCATCCAAAGCAAAAAATTACTGCTTGAAATGAAATGAATTTCCTAATTTAATGTATTTTTTTCAAAAATATTCTTTAGCTGAGTTACTGTAAAATCGTGTTATATTTCATCTATATATTTTGCGTATTTTATCACCAACATGACTGGTGCTAGTAGCTCATTTTCCCACAAGCAATTTTCGAATTCAAAGAAATATAAAAAATTTTCCAAAGCTTTGGCATTTGTTTCAGATTGGAAAAAAGGAAACAATTCTTAAATAAACCTGAGTGAATGAAGATGTACTGCAAAGTTTAGCAACTAGAAACATTATCTTCCATTAATAGAAAATGAGCCAAATACAACAGATTTGCTCTGTAGAAAAATTGAGTCCTTGATTCCAATAGCCTTGTCGCTTATACTCCTT
>SEYY01000027.1:25000-30000 GCA_009176605.1 Armadillidium nasatum | reverse complement strand
ATACCAGTCTTACTACTACTACTACTACTACTACTACTACTACTACTACTGTTACTACTATTGAAGTCGAAAGATGTTTCCTTGAGATGTTATTCTTTTTTGTCAGGCATTTCTTTGCTGTGGAATTCTCTACCTACTTCATTCTTTCCTAACGAACATCATATATGAAACACTGCTCTCTAAGTATTTGAAAATAAAACACAAATTTAATGCATCAGAATCTTAAAATCCGATATATATATATATATATATATATATATATATATATATATATATATATATATATATATATATATATATATATATATATATATATATATATATATATATATATATATATATATATATATATATATATATATATATATATATATATATATATATATATAGGTGTTTTACTGTATATATTACAACAGTCAATTGATTTTTAAACAGAGATTGTAGACAGTCTATTATTAAACTGATATATAAATTAGGTTATCAAGCAAGGCTAATCTATTCATTATTACGGTATAAATTAAGTTTTTTAAATTAAAAGAAGATAAATCAAGAATTTGATACTCTTGAATAGGGGGGGGGGTATTTAATTTATTTGCCATACCAATTGATAGAAAAAATGAAATTTAAATATACAACAGTAGTTAAATGTGCTGTCATAGCCCAGTATGCACTGCAAATATTGTCCTAACGAATCGTTGGGACAAATGGAAAAAAAAAATGTTTACAGTAAAAGTTTCAATAGAGAAAAAACATGTTAAGTAAAGGAAAGTCGCATCACCGATTTATATTCTAATAAAAAAATAACTTAAAAAAATTTGTTGGCATTTTTGGGACTTGTCACAACGATTCGTTAGGACAATTTTTTTCAGCATACTAAAGGATGAATTAGACAGGTTTGGGTACCTGTAATACAGAGAATAAAGATTTAAATATACAATCGATCTATGATTCCAGTGGCTGGGAAATCAGATACGTTATACACCATTTTCAAAAAAAAAAAATAAATAAATAAAAAAAAAAAATAAATAAATAAGTAAATAATACACAAAAAAATAAAAAATGAAAAAAAAAAAAAATAAAAAAAAATACATTATGAATTTAAAAGTAGAATGTAAATTAGAAATTATAGATATATTTTGGAGAGGTTATTGATTTTATTAGGATCAATATAAAGATTTTAAGAAATATTTTCAGATACGAATAAACTTGGATAGACAAATATACTTTAGGCTGGGAAATGAAACACCAGACTTAATTATTTCGTTAATACAAACAAGAATATTTTGAAATAGAACTAATGCATTACCCCCAACAAATCGATATATATATATATATATATATATATATATATATATATATATATATATATATATATATATATATATATATATATATATATATATATATATATATATATATATATATATTCTTCACATGGTTTTAAAGGCTGGGAACCTTTTTTACCAGTATTTTTGTCCCACGTACGGTTGCAGGAACATGAAGTTTCTGCAGCCGACGCCACCCTGCATCTTGCGGGATATGGTGTAATGTATATATATATATATATATATATATATATATATATATATATATATATATATATATATATATATATATATATATATATATATATATATATATATATATATAATATATATATATATATATATATATATAATATATATATATATATATATATATATATATATATATATATATATATATATATATATATATATATATATATATATATATATATATATATATATATATATATATATATATATATATATATATATATATATATATATATATATATATATATATATATATATATATATAAGAAAGATAGGTATAAAATCAGAGAAGGCATTTATATCTAATTCATTAATGTTGGACGTCCATCAAAGATGTTCGATTTTTACCCTTTCACCGTTCGACCTGTTCGATCCCCTTTCGTTTATTTCCGAGAGGCCACTGATTAATTACTCTCATCTCAGTATCTTGAGCAAACACACGTCGCAGGTTTCGAGGGCGCTAATAAGTTGACTGGCGTTGATCCGAATTAGGCGGGAGAGAAAGTCAGATGTTCATTTCTTGCCTTTTTTGATTGCGAGCTGTTGGAGAGTCTGTCCGGAGCTCAATGTTATTTGATGATTTTTATGTCCTCAGTGAAGTAGAAAAGAAGCAACAACAACAAGTTAAATATAAAAGAGGAAAAGAGAAGAAAGTGGGGTTAATATGAAGAAGTAGCAAATAGAAAGTGGAAGACAAATTATGAAGAAAGAAGAAGAAGAAGAAGAAGAAAAAAAAGAAAAAGAAGAAGAAGAAGAAGAAGAAGAAGAAGAAGAAGAAGAAGAAGAAGAAGAAGAAGAAGAAGAAGAAGAAGAAGAAGAAAGAAGAAGAAGAAGAAGAAGAAGAAGAAGAAGAAGAAGAAAGAAGAAAAAGAAAAGAAGAAAAAAAAGAAGAAAAAGAAAAAGAAGAAGAAAAAGAAGAAGAAGAAGAAGAAAAAGAAGAAAGAAGAAAAAGAAGAAGAAGTAGAAGAAGAAAAATTATATAAGTAATACAATGTGTATTTGTAGTAGTAATATTAATAATATTAGTGATAATAATTGTAGTATTAATCAAAACTGGTCTCGTAAGCCCGATGACTAAGTGACTGATTCAGAAGATTGCTTTTTGATTGTTCTTGATATATAATTAACACTCCGTTTACAGCTAAATATTATATATATATATATATATATATATATATATATATATATATATATATATATATATATATATATATATATATATATATATATATATATATATATATATATATATATATATATATATATATATATATATATATATATACACCTCATTACCACTCATGGGCAAAGCCCTATTCAAGGTGGGGGTGTTAGAAGATTAAATTATGTAAAAAGAGTAGAAAAAAAATAAAATTAAATAAAATGAAAATAAAAAAAATTAAAACAACCTCTGCTGGTTCCACCTAACCCAAATTTGTTAGGTGAGCGCAGACGCGGGCTTTAAAGAAATTGAGATTAAATTTAGAAAAAAACACAGAAGATGAGAGCGAGTTCCACAAAACAGAGGTGGCAGGAAAGAAGAAGGCACCACAGCGAACAAGCCTTGAGTTGTCTATGTCCACGCAAAACTGATGCTCAGACAATGTACCCCTTGTGCTACGAGGACCCCCTAAAGGTGGAGGTACTCGAGTGGATAGTTCCCTCGAGTATTTGCTGCTGTAGTACCTATAGAAGAGAGACAAGGCACAAACTTCACGTCGCAAAGTTAAAAAGTCAAGAGAATTAGAACGAGCGGAACAGTTTATAAGTCTTTTAGCCTTTGACTCAACCCTATTCAAAAGACGGGTGAAACTTGAGCCTCCCCAGATATGAGAGCAGTACTCCATACAAGGGCGGATGAGACCCTTGTGTAATTGGAGTAACTGGGAGAAAGAAACAAATTCTAGCATTCTAAACAGAACTCCCAGCTTCTTTGAGGCATCCCTGGAAACCATTGTGATATGAGGTTTCCAAAACATTTTTTTGCTTATGTGAAGGCCAAGGATGTTTATATTGTCAACAGGAAAGATGGAAGAACCATCAAAAGAAATAAAAAAGTTAGGAGGTGTCTTTGAGAGGGAAATTTCTAGAAGTTGAGTTTTTAAAGAGTTGAATTTCACACGGTGAGACGACCCCACCTGGAGAAATTCTATCCAGATCTGCAAGAATGGAATCGGAAAGATGAAGACGAGAGGCAACTCTAGATACAAAGGAAGTAGCAGATTTGAAATGAGTAGAAGAATGGAGGGTTGAGTTATCGGCATATGAATGGATAGAGTTAGATGAACAGCTGAGAAGATCATTAATGAAAAGTAAGAATAGAAAAGGAGACAAGACAGAGCCCTGAGGAACACCACAATTGACAGGAAAGGAAGAAGAAATCGCTCCATCAACAACTGCCGAAATAGAGCGATTAGAAAGAAAGCTAGACATAAGTAAGCAAAGAGAAGCAGGAAATCCAAAGGAGAGGATTCTGGAAAGCAGTGACGCATGCCATACCCGGTCAAACGCCTTTGATATATCAAGCGCCACCACGCAAGTCTCCCCATGGCCCCTAAGGGCAGAAGACCTTAAATTTGTGAGATAGGAAAATATATCACCAGTAGACATCGAACTTGGAAAACCATACTGATGATCAGAAGAAGGGAATGAGATTCCAGATAATCTAAGAAGTGAGAGTTGAGAAGGGTTTCAAAGATCTTAGACAGAATACAAGTGAGAGCTATAGGGGGATAATTGGAAGGATCAAAACGGCTAAATTTTTTCGGAATAGGTTGGACTAATGCGCGCTTCCAACACTGAGGAAAAGTACTAGTATTGAGGCATAGAGAGAAAAGTTGAACGAGGGACGGAGCTAGCTCAGAGGCACACTCCCTTAAAACTCGGGGAGGAATACCATCCGGGCCGCTTGCCTTCCTAACGTTCATAGATTTCAGAAGCCCATGCACCTGATCAAATGTAATCACATGTAAAGGCATGGGACATCTGAGAGGAGAAGAAGTAGGAGGAGGATTGGCGGAATGGACCAGGGTTTAATTAGAAGAGAACAGGAGGCCGAAGAGGTTAGCCTTTTCAGTTGGAGTGTTAGCAACAGAACCATCAGAGCGGATAAGAGGAGGAAAGGAAGATTTACATAAACTGTTGGATATATATATATATATTATATATATATATATATATATATATATATATATATATATATATATATATATATATATATATATATATATATATATATATATATATATATATATATATATATATATATATATATATATATATATATATATATATATATAATATATATATATATATATATATATATATATATATATATATATATATATATATATATATATATATATATATATATATATATATATATATATATATATATATATATATATATATATATATATATAT
>SEYY01000027.1:15000-20000 GCA_009176605.1 Armadillidium nasatum | reverse complement strand
AATACTATTATACAGATTACAGATTTATTTACAGATAATGCATGAAGCAAAGCATGGTGTTAAAGGACGCATTGGCCACCCGAGCAGATTTTCCAGTTAAAAATTATTTATAATATTTATAACAATTATACATCGTAATAATAATAATATTGCTACAATATTATAGCTGAATAAACTTTTCTTGGTTTGACTGATTTGATATTATTATTATTATTATTATTATTATTATTATTATTATTATTATTATTATTATTTTATTATTATTATTATTATTATTATTATTATTATTATTATTATTATTATTATTATTTTTATTATTATTATTGATGTTGTTATTATTATTATTAAAAGGTATGAGTGAGTCTGTTGTTTAAAATGAATCATACATCGTAAATATAGGAAAGAAGCGATAATTTTTAAATTTATTTCTCTAGAGTCAAGAGCGTGTGTTCTGTTATCCATTCTTCAAAGATAATTTGGAAAGTGAACTTGATATTGTTATTGATAATGTTTAATAGGGAATGATAAGTTGAGAGTGAAATTCAATATTGCAACCGGAGAAGGGTAGAAAAAGAAGGAGGAAGTTGAATATTTTTTGTAAGAAAGATGAATGAAAATTCTCAGTAAAACCGAATTGTAGATAGCTAAAAGACCTTGTTGCATCAGAATTATGCATTGTAGCGTACTAAAATTGCTAATTGAATTGAAGAGTTAACTTTAAGAGTTAGAATTTAATATATAGTAAACACTGAATTCTTCAATAACTTACTACTATAGACGTGTACTTACTCTGGCAGAAAAGATTTATCTAAGAAGGAGAAGAATAAATTTGTTTTTCAACGTGAGTTGTCATTATGGAAGATTTTAATGGACAAGTTTTTGAGAGAAAGAGAGAGTGAATAAATGTGAATGATGTTTTGGGCCTTTCGGTATAAGTTATCGAAGAATTTTTGTATATACACATAGATATCTGTTCCCAAAATAGGTTAATAATTAGATTAAGAACGAAAGGCTTAGTATTGTGTTATAAAATGAGTTTTTTTAATTATAGATATATAAATTAGAGGGAAACTGAATTGCTCAGTTTTAAAGGTTTGTATTATGGTGTTCATAAGCTGAGGTTAGAAGCTCGAATTTTTTACTGTAAGCATTAATAGGTATTCAATTTTGAGGGGAACTGAACTTGAGTCAGTTTTTTGAAAGACCGAAGTAATATCTCTGGTGTTAGACTTTCTGCTTTCCTTTATAGTGTGTAACGCAAAGTGATTCATTATTCACTCATCACTAAAATCTCTGCTTGCACTTTAATAGAATTCTTTCTTACTCCCAAAATGCAACGATCCAATTCTGTAAATGCAAAGGTGAAAATCTTTGGGAACAGTTGGAATTGTAGAGGTTTAAAACACGACATGTAAGCATGATCCAAATATATAGTTAAAAATCTTCATTATCAACATATAAAATTAAGCAAGAAAATAAAGTTAACCTAACATGTTATTTATGATTAGCTCGTAATAGCGATACAAACTACATTAAGCATTATTTTACACCTTAAGTGCATGTATTTTATTAGCAAATACAAATTAAATATTACAATATAATGACATTATCACGGAATGATACGTGTTAAATATTTGCATTAATAACACATTGGTGATAATTGACAAAAAGAGAAGTCGTTAAAACAAACACACAAAATAAATAAATAAATAAATAAATAAAAAATTAAGATATATAGATTAAAGTGTGTAATACCATTTGTTCATTATCAGTAAAATGAAAGGCATATATATATATATATATATATATATATATATATATATATATATATATATATATATATATATATATATATATATATATATATATATATATATATATATATATATATATATATATATATATATATATTATATATATATATACTTTTACATTTAGCAAACTGGATTTTTTTAAGTAAACACATTTTCGTGACTAAGATCTTGAAATGAAGCACAAAAAAAAGGAAAAAAAAAAAAAAAAAAAAAACGAAATAAAACAAAAAAAAAAAAATAAAAATTTTTTTTTTTTTTTTTGAAAAAAAAAGAAATAAAAAAAAGAAAAAGAAAAACAATTTTCTGGTTTTGAGTTATTTAGCCGTAAACAATACAATAATTTAATAAGAAATAAAACCTTTTCTTTGTCCGGTTTTAGTCTGTTATTTAAAAACCTTTAAAAAACCTTTAAAAAACCGTTCAAATTTTCGTTTCAGGCCATCCGAAGCCTCTGCATGGATGGATGCTTTCACCTTCTTTTCGGCAAGTGACTTTGCTTCGAATAATGATAGAGGTTTTATTTATAATTAGAGGGATTATTATATATTTGGTATTCAAGATTTTTTAGGTTTATATATATATATATATATATATATATATATATATATATATATATATATATATATATATATATATATATATATATATATATATATATATATATATATATATATATATATATATATATGTGTGTGTGTGTGTGTGGGGTGTGTGTGTGTGTGTGTGTGTATAGTGAGTAAATAGGCGTCATCAAAAGTGATGCAAGTATTCCATATTAGTCGTTAGGATTGTTAGATTTGGCAGGAAGATTCCTTTCCTCTCCGTTATTCTATGGTTCGTCCATTTCTCACTTACTATCTCTTATTAATATGCTGGAATGTTTGAGTTGCATTTTTATTGGGCACTCAGACCAACTCTACCTTTTTCACATGCAGTCGAACGTCTACTTTCGAAAAAATTTAAATTGTAAATAAAAATACGTCTAGAAAATGCTTCCAAGTGTGGTATCTAAAAAATGTTTCTTGTCCGCTACCATTTTCATCAACCACTGGATGTTGGTTCTCAGAGGTAATGGGGTTGGTGCTACGAAAACTTGCAGCCTGCTTGATTTGGTGGGCGGTCTTCATTTTATATTAATTTTTGCATCATTCACGTCTTTATTCTCATTTTCATTCTTAAACACCTCAACTATTTTTCCTAGACTTCACCTATTGTTCTTGACCGAAACTCGATTGTTCGGGAGTTAAAATTCCAAGTCGTGCTCTGCTCCGTCAACTCTATTTCTCTATTCCTCTAATTTCAGCCAAAAGCTTATGCTGTGCATATATGCGCAAATACACTGTTCGGTATAGTGTTCCTAATTTGAATTCTATAATATTTTACATAATATGGTTTTGAGACTCTCTTGGCAATCTATGGCTAAATTCACATTCTCTAATTATTTACCTCCCAACTTTACAGACTATCCTACATTCTTCGCTTCTCGGTTCTCCAAAACAGAGCATATTCTCTCTTTTCCTTTTTGAACTCATCATTTTGGATAATTTCCATTTTCTCTACCAACAAGAGATTTCTTTTTAGTTCTCAAGATTCGGCTCATAAACTTACTTTCCATTTCTCGATCAAGAATAACCTTGAGCAGATGTTGCAGCTGACTACTCGTATCCCTGATCGTCTTGGAGATGAACCCAATATTCTTGGACTTTTCTTACCGCTCTAATATTTCACATAATTCTGTTAACCTCTTTCTACCTCTTCGCATTTCCAATTACCCTCTTCTTATCTTTCTCTATTTTTCTATCTCTTCAATTCTTCTCAAAGAAAGACCCCTACCTTTTAAGAATGAATATTTATGACCCTTGGAAACGCAAGCTCCTCGAACTTGCTAACGTGCTTCTTTGATTTTCTTGGAATGATTATTCCTTCATAAGGGCGGGTCCCTCTATGTGCTCCAAGTGTATTTTTGAATGATTTAATTTGGTATTTAGATCTATATTCCCTTCTCTTTTTCTTCAACTAAAACTCATAAACCTTGGTTTAAGTCGTGTCTCGCATTAATCGCTGCTGGGACGCTGCCATATAGGAATTACCATTGTCTTCAAGCTCCAAAATTTTGTGTTTTTTCTATTTTATCCCGAAATTGAGCTATATCTATATTCTACTTAACACTTATCACAAATTTTCTTCTTAGAAAATGCAATGATCTTTCTGGTTCCACTTCCACATGCTCTTTCTATCATTTTGCAAAACATGTCAACTCTAACTTTGAATCTTCCTCTTTCCATTCTTAAGTGTCTTTCAAAGGTACAGTCGCAGTTTTACTATCTGCCAATGCCAAACTCTTCGCTCATATCTTTGCCTTTTTCCACTTGTTTCTGTTTTTTCTTTAAAAATGTAATTTCCTTTCCTTTCTCTCTGAGGTTAATAATAGAAAGGAGAAAAGTCTAAATGGTATTCCATCTGTAATCCTTAAAAGTGGTACTTTTTAGCTTGCACCCTGTCTTGGTAAGCTATTTTATCTAGACCTATCATCTTCAGCCTTTCTTTTTTTTGTTCTAATCTTGCGTTCATTTAGGCTGTACAGGATAAAGTGGACCACTCGCGTTTCTATAATTATGACACTTTTTCTTTAACCTAATTACTTCTCAAAGTTTTTTGAATCCGTCATTAATATTTAAAAATTTGTTAAATGTTCTAATCTTGTCTCAGATCAATTGTATCGCTTTCGTAAAGAGCGTTTTACTGGAGATTTTCTTTCTTTCCTCTCTGACAAGTGATCCTCTGGTATTTTGATATTTATGTGAATTCTTTACAGTACGAAAGAAATTTCGAAAACTTTTGACAGAGTCTGGCACGAACTTTTTATTTCTAAACCTCTTAATTTTCGTATCTATCCTTCTAGAATAACTTTTGTAGACGACACAGGT
The DNA here is from genome assembly GCA_009176605.1 of Armadillidium nasatum. NCBI lineage: Eukaryota > Metazoa > Arthropoda > Malacostraca > Isopoda > Armadillidiidae > Armadillidium > Armadillidium nasatum. The sequence continues at coordinate 15,259 of SEYY01000027.1, read as the reverse complement.
TCCATTTAAATCTATCAGTATAGTGGTGTTTCTCAGGGCCATATCCTTTCCCCTATTCTTTTTCTACTTCTCATTAGTGATCCTCTCTATCATTTCTTTACCAATTCACTTCTATTTCGACTACTCTACTATTCATTATTTCATTTATATTGATATTCTTCCAGGCAACAACAAACTGATGCTAAAGGGTGATCTTGGGGCAACTTGCCTCCTATCTTCGAGTATTTAATTGGAACATAGAAAACATGGCTATTTCAAT
>SEYY01000027.1:0-2500 GCA_009176605.1 Armadillidium nasatum | reverse complement strand
TAGTAATAGTGGTGTTCCTCAGGGTTCTGTCATATCCCCAGTACTCTACATTTCATACATGAATTTCTTTCTATTACTTCATCACTTATCCACTTCTATGCTGATAACTCCACCCTTCATCACTCTTTTCAATATGAAATGATCCTTAGCAACAGCTATTAACTGACTCAAGGAAATTGGTCTCGAAGCAATTATCCTGTGATCTTTTTCATATTTCCAATTGGGGCAGAGAAAACATGGTTGTTTTTCATTGCCTCAAAAACTCAATTCCTCCATCTTTCTACTAAACACAACTTACACCCCAACTATGACATCTTTTTTGAAAAGAAACAGCTCAAACCTTCATCTCTCCATAATATTCTCAGTGTTTCCTTTTCTCGTGATCTTTCTTGAAAAGATAATATTAATTCTCTTTTTCCTCACAAGTTTCTAAGAGTCTGGGTATTCTGAGGAGCCTTAGGAATTTCTTCCCGCCACCACAGTGTCTTGCTATTTAAAAGAGGTGTTGTTCGCGCCGGTTTGGAGTAGGTCTCACATATCTGGGGTAGGTCCACTCATGCAGTTCTGAACAGATGGAGAAATAGGGCTTTTCGTTTCTTCAACTCTTCCACTTTCACTAATTTTCTCAGATCTCTCTCTGCCAGTCGACTTGTTGCGTCTCACTCTCTATACTATCGCCATTATAACGGCCACTGATCTTCTGAACTCTCCCGTCGCATATCTCCTCCACTGGGAAGGGCTCGTCCAATACTCCTTTCCACACAGCCTAATCCTTTCTCTTTCCAACTCTCTGATTCCAGACTTAACCACTATGCTGAATCTTACATGTACTCTACTAGTAAAGTCGGGAGCACACTCCCTTTATCTGTTTTTCCCAACTATCAAGCCCTGTGTATATGGACATGTCTATTACTGACCAGGTTCCTGTATTTCCCCAACTCTGGTGAAAATTTGCAGTCCTCCGGCCCTTGCCCACCAAAGTTAACGTTGGGGGCTCCTTTGGGATTGCACGACCATGTCGCTGGTTCGAGTCCAATAGCAGACATTAATTTCCTATATAGGAATAGTCCGTGAGAGTTTTAGCAGAAAAAACTCTATTATATAACTGTCTGTGAGTGATGGATTCGACCTTTGACCTCGTTGTTCTTTGCCTGAGTAACGGTTGGAGGGGTCCTTTGGGATTGACGACATGACTGTAGATCATGAGCAGTTCCAATGCGATTTTCTTTCGAATCGCCATGGCCTAGTGGTTAACGCACAAGACTTACCATTTTAAAGGTCATTGGTTCGAGTCCAATAGCAGACATTAATTATATATAAAGCATCTTCCCTGTGATCTTTCGTGTCAATCAATTAAGGGAGGAAAAATACACTGTTGTTTTCAATGCCTCGAAAACTCAATTACTTCACCTTTGTACTTGAAATAATCTTTCTAACAACTACAATGTCTACAAGGCACACAGCTCAACCATCATTTGTTATTTATGTTCATGTATTTATTTTCATTCTTTTATTGTAGATATTACGTTGTTTCTCTCCCAAAGCAATCTTTTGGGGCAGAGGTACTCAATCTTTTTTGCATGCGGACCCCCTGAGTTCTAACTTACATTATTTATTAATAATATTTTATCATGGCCCCCTTAGCTCATATTAAAAATAACATTTTCCCTTGAGGATCCACTCAAAGCTTCTGGGGTTCTTTGGGGGTCCAAATAAGCCTCGGTTGGAAAACGCTGTGCATTCAGAACTATTAGTCATACAACTCTTCTACCCTAACATTTTCCAGATCTTCCCAATCTCTTTCAGAGAGCAAAAAGTTGGGTCACCCTCCTTATACTATATTTATTTTAACGAATGCTGCCCTTCTAAACTTTTTCTTTTTTTCTTAAAAAATAATCTTTTAAAGAGAGACTTGCTATTGTTTTTCTGCTGAGATTTTTCCTTTCTCAGACCAAATCTCTAACATCAACCTTAACAGCTGTTTTCATTTTTACACGTTCTTCATCAGTAAAGCCTATATTTTTATAGATTTGGATACCTGGATGCATACTAAATCCCCAAAGGAGTTTGGAAAAAAACCTGAAACCTGGATCAAATCAAAGTCTGACATATCACGATACGCAGCGTTTAAAGTGTGCAAGTAATTTAAGTTGAGACAATAGAGAAAAAAAAGTGTGTTACAGATTTTATCAGTTAACTACGAGTAGGAATGAGGTTAGTGGCTACATGTAGGTTCAGAAAGTTAAAAAGAGAAAAGATGAATTTGAAAGTAAAGAAGAATTTCTTGGCTCGTGGTAAAAGGAACAGAACCCTGAGAATCATCACTGTTATTTTGATTTAAACGATGAACTATGGTAGTCTACAACAGTTTCTATATAAAAAAGGAAAAGAAGCATAGAGAAGACCAGATAGAGAAGGATTGATACAAAAAAAGTAAAGTTTAGAAATCAAACATTTGGCAGACTATATTAAATGCCATTGATATGTTAAAGTCCCAGCA
>SEYY01000026.1:56799-78404 GCA_009176605.1 Armadillidium nasatum | reverse complement strand
TTAATGGCTTTTTATTTTTTTAAATATTTTTATCATTTCTCATGATTAGATACAGAAATATTTATTTATTGAATTTTATGATAAATAGGGAAGATTAAATTTCAGTTTTCTTTACCACACCAATAACAAGGTTTGGTAAGCAGTGAGAATGATATTTGTGTTTATAAAATGAAATGGACTCCTTACATTCTATTATTTTTAATTTTTATATATTGATGTGAAAAAGTAGGAAACCTTCATATTATTAATCAGTTTAAGGGCTAAAATCTTCCTAGATCAGAGACAGAACATGATCTCATACACTGATGGTGTTAAATAATATTTTAATAAATATTTTCTTAATTTTTAGATTGTTGTAGATAAATTTCTTCCTATAGATCTCATTGTCTTTATATATATATATATATATATATATATATTATATATATTATATATATATATATATATATATTATATATATATATATATATATATATATATATATATATATATATATATATATATATGTGTTTTTTTAACTCTTATAATCAAAGTTGATGCTTACTGTTACTATACTTTTGGATTTTTTTCTTTTTCAGTTTAATAGAAATGATTTTTATTTAAACGTGTAGAAGTTTATGGGAATTAAAGAGAGAGATTTGGCTTTGCAAATTCCTTGGATTGAGAAGAGGAGGGACAGACTGAGCAAGTAAGTTGAAATTGTCAAATTAATTATTTTAATATCAAATTTCAGCAATTTAATTCTCATAAGTGAAACCCATTAAAATGATAATGAATTAATGACCAATAAACTTAGGTAAAAGAAATGATAAATTTAAAAAACTATTATTTAAATTAACTATAAATAAATAAACTAAAATTAAATGCTTTGTAAAATGTATGAATTTCTTTAAATAATCAAAGAAATGACTATATTAGTTCACAAATAAATAGCTATATTTATTGGTAACTTTAATTAAAGGAAGTGTAAACAGAGTAAATATATCTATTGGAAGTTATTTTTTTTTTTTATATTAAAGTCTTAGTCTAACTTTACCCATTTCTCTATTTCTCCTCTAGTATCTTCCGACATCACAACAGCTGTTTTTCCTTCTATTAAAGTTGAGCTCTTCACTCAAATCGTAGGGGATTTCGGAGTTATTCCTCCTCCTCCAACCCCATTCAATTCTTTTAGGGGTAATAATGTAATTTCTTTTAAAGACGCCATTTCTGATCTCTCTAAAGTTAACTCTAGAAAGGAAGACGGTCCTGTTGGTATCAATCCTGCGGTGTTCGAGACTTGTTCTTCTGAGCTTAAAACTATGAAGGCATACTTTCTTGATGATATCCTTCATGGGGTTCTTAAAATTTGTGCTTTTGAGCTTGTGTCCTGCCCTGCCTTGGTAAACTATTTCATCTCTGTCTCTCTACTTCGTATTTCTTTAAACCCTGTCCTTTCTAAAGATTTTGAATCTACAACAGGAAGATTTGGAACCATTCCAATTCTTCTAATTTATCTCTAATCCCAGAATGACTTTTGTAAAGAAAGCTGTTGTAGTGATCTTTCTTTTCTCTCTGACTCTTGCTCTTCGGCATTTCAGTGAATCTCTTTTTGTTTCCTTTAACATATCAAAGGCCTTCGATTGTGTCTGGCACAAAGTTTTGATTTCTTAACTTCCCTCTTTCGATATCTATCCTTCTCTCTTGATTTAATTTCTGGTCATTCCATAGAAGCTGTTGTAGACGATCACTGTTCATCCTTTAAATCTATAAAAGTGGTGTTATTCAGGGTTCTCCCTCTCTTCCCAACTCTTTCTCTACTTCCCATAATTAGCCTATTACCTCATCACCTATCCACTACCATGCTGTCAACTCCACCCTTTAATTTTTCATTTTTAAAAGAGGGTGGCTCTGGAGTAGCTCTGATCTTTCTAAAATTTCTTATTAGAGCATGAAAAATATTTAAAAATTTTAATTTAATATATTCATTCAATTGATGCTACATTCATTTTGGTTATCCTATTTTTAATAAAAATAAAGCTCAGAAGGAACAATGCTATTTACCTTAATGTTAGAAGAAAATATGGATTGGTGAAATTAAATGCTGCCCGTAAATGGGAAAATTATAACAACAAATGTGAAGATTTAATGTTTCTACGCACATGCTAATTCAATGGTAATGCACCGGAGTTCGTACATGTAAAACTATACCGCTATTCGTTGCACACCTCCCATCTCTATAAAGATATTCTTGACAGCTGTTAACAAGTCCCTCTTAATTACTAACTATTTATCCTTGGCAAGACGATCAGAATTGCATCTTCAAGAAGATTTGACCTACTCAGACTTCTTGACTAAAGAAAAATTTACACAACTGATGATATCACATTCACACATAGGAATAAGTTACTTCGGTTAAATATTTCTCCTCCATCACTTAGTAATGTGGATCATATTAAAAAATTTTCATATGTTCTTCTTTCCCACCAAGAAAAACAACAACTGTTGTATTTCAGGTTGAATTTTGTATTGAAAATTGTAAAATATAATTTCAAATATTTTTGGGCATTCAAAAAGTTGACTACAACTTATAGAACCAATTTATAGAAAAAGTTTTGGTGAAATCTACAAAAAAATTTGGGAATTGACCTTTCAATATTACAAATCATCAAAATTTGCTTCTTACCATCCATCCATCCATCCATTCAAAGAATGACATCAGAATTTTAAGAAACTTAAACACACAGACATTTGATTATATGCTCTCCAGACAAGGTCAGGGGTGTTATCTTATTAAATAGGAATGACTACAATTACAAGATGATTTGCAACCTGAAGGATCCCTCCAAGTTTTCCACAGTTGGAGTCACATCTCATAACTCATCTTTTATATATATATATATATATATATATATATATATATTATAATATATATATATAATATATATATATATATATATATATATATATATATATATATATATATAATATATATATAGAGAGAGTTGGAAATAATAGAACAGTTGATTAGGGAACTAACACACCTTCCAGATAGTCCTAACCAGTCCTTGAACACACATGATTCATGCGTCACCACTACTCCTTCTAGATATAAATACACCATTTTTCCTCATTGGTAACTCTGACCCATAATCTTATAGCTCTTAATTATATTACTTTCTCTCCAACAGCTCCTCCATGCCCTAAGCTTACTTTCTGGCACTTCAATCGCGCTAATTGGGTGGCAATGCGTCGCTTCTATGCTAATTACCATTGGAATGAATCCTGCTTTGGCTCGGGGAACACTTCGGTCTCCGCTGAAAAGGTGAGAGCCGTAATCGTCGATAAGATGGGCAGGTTCATTCCATCTTCAACTAAATCATTTTCTCCTCAAAATCCATGGTTCGATGGCAATTGTTTTCTTGTCGTTCGAGAGAGAGACAACTTATCGTGAATGGAAAAACTCTCCTTCCTATTACTCTTGTTAATTTTAATTCAGCTCGGAATCGTTGCAGGGATGTTCATCGACAGACTAAGCGTACTTTCACTAAAAGGAAGTGGACTGACCTCCATGGTTCTCTTCTGATAAAAATTTCTGGCCTCTTGTCAAAAATATCTCTAAAAACTTCTGTAAATCTGCCTTTCCTCCTCTTATTCGCTCTGATGGTTCTGTTGCTAATACTCCTTCTGAAAAGGCTAATCTCTTCGGCCTCCTTTTCTCATCTAATTCCCTCGACTCTGGTATCTTCCTCCTTCTTCTCTTCTCAGGTGTCTCATGTCTCTACTGTGATTACTCATGATCGGGTGCATCTTGAAATCTATGAACGAAGGCAAGTGGCCCGGATGGCATCCCCCCTCGTGATCTGAGGGAGTATGCTTCCAAGTTGGCGCCTGTCCTCGTTCAGCTCTTCTCTTATGCCTTAATACTAATACTTTTCCTCAATGCTGGAAGCGCGCATTTGTTCAGCCGATCCCGAAAAAAAGGTAGCCGCTCTGACCCTTCCAACTATCGACCTATAGTTCTCACTTGTTTAAAATTTTTGAAACTCTCCTTTCATTTCCTGGATCATTTGGAGTCTCTCTTCTCTCAGATCATCAGTATGGCTTTCGACGCTCAAGGTCAACTGGTGACATACTTTCCTATCTTACTAATCTATGGTCTTCTGCCCTTAGGGGACTACGGGAAATCTTGTGTGGTGGCGCTTGACATATCCAAGGCTTTTGACCGGGTATGCATACGTCACTGCTCTCCAAGCTTCCTTACTTTGGGTTTCCTCTTTCTCTTTGCCTACTCTTGTCTAGTTTTCTCTCAGATCGTTCCATGTCGGCACTTGTAGATAGAGCGACCTCTTCCTCCATTCCTGTCAACTGTGTTGTTCCTCAGGGTACCGTTTTATATACAACACTATTCTTACTTTTCATTAACGATCTTCTCAACTTCACTTCTAACTCTGTTCACTCTTATGCTGATGACTCCACTCTGTGTTCTTCTACTCATTTCAGATTTGTTCCTTCTTTTGTTTCTAGAGTTGCTTCTCGTTTTCAACTTTACGATTCTATTCTTGCAGATCTGGATGGGATTTCCGGTGGGGTCATAGCAACCTTGTGAAATTCAACTCTTTTAAAAACTCAACTTCTTCACATCTCTCTCTCAAAAACACCTCTCAACTATCCTATCTTATTCAATGCCCTCGCGTCTCACCTGTAAATAACATCAACATTCTTGGTCTAAACATACAATAAATTGTCTTGGAAACCACATATCACAGCGGTTACTAAGGCGGCCTCTAAGAAGCTGGGAGTACTGTTCAGGTTGCGAGAATTTTTTTCTTCTGAGCAGTTACTCCAATTATATAAGGGTCTTCTTTGCCCTTGTATGGAGTACTGTTCACACATTTGTTGGGGGCTACGGTTCCTCCACTTTTATGAATAGGGTTGAGTCTAACGCTAAAAGATTAATAAACTGTGCTCTACTTTCAGACTATCTTGACCCTCTATCTCTGCGACGTGACGTTGGCGCACTATCTCTTTTCTATAGGTACTACAATGGCAGGTGCTTAAGGGAATTGGCCTCTCGCATTCCTCCACCATTGCGTCGCCCTCGTTGCACAAGGTGTGCCCTGGTCTCACACGAACTTTTGTGTGGATGCTGAAACCCTAGGTTTGCCCGTTGTGGTGCCTTCTTTCCAGCCACCTCTGTTCTGTGGAACTCTCTACCATCTATTTTTCCTCCTGTATTTAATCATCCTCTTTTGAAGGCTTCCGTCTATGCCCACCTGAGGGATGTGGGTTAAGTTTGGGTCTTTGTGGCTTTTCTTCCTCTTTTCTGTTGTTTGTGCTCCCTCCTTGAAAAGGCCACTGCCCGTGAGTGGCGAGGTTTCTGTAAAAAAAAAAAAAAATATATATATATATATATATAATAAATATATATAATATATATATATATATATATATATATATATATATATATATATATATATATATATATATATATATATATATATATATATATATATATATATATATATATATATATATATATATATATATATAATATATATATATATATATTATATATATAATATATATATATATATATATATATATATATATATATATATATATATATATATATATATATATATATATATAATATATATATATATATATATAGATTTATTTTCCAGAAATGGTTTCTCGTTTGGAAGACCTTTGTGGAATTCAAATGGCCATTGAGCTTGCAAACAAATTAGAGATCAAAAAGGAAATTTTAAGACTGCCAGATCTTCATCTCTATGATGATTCGTGGTATAAAGAAAGCACACTGTGGTTTGAAGATATGGAGAAGAAAGTATTAGATGCATTGGAGAAATTGCCTTTTGGATTGAGAAAAAAGATACCAATACCTGTAGTTATTTTTTGTCTAACTCAGTCTATAGAATGGGCAAAATTGTATAAGAAAGAGTTTGATTTGCCCTTCGATTATAGTTGTTCCTTCCTCAGAAGTTCTTTATTTACTTCAAAAGGAATACTTGATGAAGAAAAGGCTGCAAGAGAGATTTTAAAGGACACTGAATTAAGCCCTTCCCTTAAATTTTGTATAGCTTGTCATTACTGTTTGTCTGATGTTATTCCTGTTTTATGGGAGCAATTACCAGAAGACAAGAGACCCAAAGTTGAAGATAAGGTATTTGAAAATGGTTTTTGTATCGATGGGCGCAATATGATGGCCGATTTATGGTCTTACTCTTTGTTGGGAAAACTTGAAATTCTAATGGAAGAAAAGGATGACAGTTTTTCATTATATAAACTTGAGAAGATTTTCCACAATGTGTCCTCTAGAAGCTTAAATGATGTTGCATTCAAAAAGTGCTTTGAAGAGCTGAACGAATCAGAAAAAGAGGAGGCTGCGATTTTTACTATAGACATTTTGGATTTTTTCTTTAGTAAAATGGAAGAACTTTTGGTTACTGCGAAAGTGATGCAAATCCTGTTATGTTTCCTCTTCAGTTATTTTTACCACATCAGAAATATCTTGAAATTGCAATATTTTTGCTTCACCATTTAGATGAGATGCAGTTAACGGAGTTCTTCGAGCCACTTTTATTGCATTATTTATTGTTTTATTTATTAAGTTGGCCTTATCAACACATGTTTATAGATGTGGTGAGTCAATTTTGGGAAGTATTAACGAAAACTGGATTTTGTTTACTTCTCCACAGGATAGTGAGTTTAATGAAAAATAAATCGTCTTTTAGGTTATGTGATTATCATAATATTTTGAGAGATTTTTGGATTCAAAGTCCTTCATCTTCAAAAAGGTTTTTCTTTTGTTTGGAAGGAATGAATGAAAGTGATATTCTAAGTGCGATAGAAAATGATATTCATAGTGCGATTACTTACGAAGAAGGAGATTATAATCCTTTATGTGCTCTTCTCTCAAATTTGGAAGATTTAAATGTCTCGTACGTAATATGTGAGCTTTTTGAATCTCCATTTACCATTGAAGATGAAAATAGTATACAATTGATTTTTGAAAGTGCAACCTTGGAAGAGAAATCGGATATTGTAAGGTTACAAGGGAATAGGATAGGTAAAATATCCTTTGAGGCTTGTGATCTAAGGAGAATTGATTTGTTTATTGAATGTTGTGTACCAAAAGGAGAAATTGAAAGTTTCAAAAAGGAAATATTTAATGATAATGTAAAGGAAGTTTTATTTTCTTTAGTTCTTGACAATAAGGGGAAAGAGTTTCAAAATATTCTGAATTGGGCTTTTTCTGCAGAGGAGATAAAAGAATGGCTGAAAAATTTCTTATATATAAGAAAAGTAGGGTATTATTGTTTGTACTCTTGTAAAAAAATAAAATGTTTTGATGAGAGTTTGGAATGGGCTTTGTTTTCAAATGAAATTCAAAATTTAAAAAAAAGTTTAGCTTTAGATGTGAGAAGCATTGCCTGGAATTTTAAATACTCATTATCAAAAGGGAATTTTCAAGATATTGATTTGTTTTTGGAGTGGATTTTTTCTTCAGAAATTGAAAGTTTGGTAAAGTTTAAAAAAGATTTTGCATTTGAAATGGTACGTCAAATGGATCAATTATTTCTTAGTAATGATTTAAGTACACTTAAAAAATTCATTGAATGGAGCGCTCTCTCTGAAGAAGAAGGTAAAGATTTCAAAAGACAGCTTGCATTTAGTGAGAAAGTGATTGAATACTACAGTAAGCTTGTTGCACAAAGACAGTTATATGAAGTAGATACATTCATTCAATGGGCAGAACTGACAGAAACGGAAGTGAAAAACTTTATAAAATTGATTGACAAACGACAAAACATATTGAAAATCCGACTGAAAACAACTTGAATCTTCTCTTCAAATTAATTCAGCAGAAAACCAAAAGAATTCAACATTGTTGACATTGTTCTTAAAACTCTCTCTCTCTCTTTAAAAACTTAAAAATTATTTTGTTTTATTTTCTTTTTTCTTAATTGCAAAAGGATAAAAATCTTCGAGAGTTTAATGGTTATAATTTCTTAAATATTAATTAATTTTGTATTACAAAATTCACTTTTTCTTTTTTGACTTTATAAAAAGTTTTCTCAGTTGTAATAAAATTTGTTACAGTTGTCGTGGTTCTTTAATCAAGTTTTATACACCTTGTGATTAGATACTTAAATGTTTGTTTATTAACATTCCCATTTGAACATTTGAGAAATGGGGGAACCTATTTCAATGTTCTTTAGTTTGCTCTTTCACATTAAATATACGAAAAGGGAATTTTGGTTTGCAATTAGAATGATTTTGATGTTTATAACCTTAATTTTCTAAAATGAAATTTTTACTTTCATTAAGTATAACGAGATAATTTTTATTATTATTTTTATATTAGTACGTGGGTGTGTGTGTGTTGTAGATGTGTAGTAGATATATGGTGGTTTTTATTCCTTGGTGTGTGGAGACTTGGAATGTTTTACGCAGTGGATATTCTATGGAAAGGGATTTGCTTTGTATTTTTGCCACCAATCGTGTGTCTGTGATCTCAACAGAAATATTTGTTTCTGTTCTCAGGTGATGAATTGGTGTAATAACTATTTTTTAATTACGTGTATGTAAGATTATTTTCGGAAAGAATGTTGTGAGTGGAGACTGAGTAACATTAATCTTTCAAATACTGTGGAGAGAAAAGACATGGGTCTTCTGAGGGAGACGAGACTATTAGGCGCTTTATTTAGTGTTAGAATGAGACTTTTCTAGTGAGTTTCCAGAAATAGTGTAGAGTGTCGTTTCGAAATGCAGCATTAAAATTTTGAGTAGTTGGGGCTGCAATGGTGAATATTGGATATAAAGTGGATTTTAAATTACTTTTATAGATTTTAGTTGGGAAAAGTGCTAATTTAAATCAAAGTAAATTGAAATTTAGTTTTATTTTTTTAAGAATAAAATGTTAAGTAATAAAGGTAGTTTCGTTTGTCTTATTAAATTTCAATTTAGAATTAGTATTTGGTTATTTTAGAAAAATAAAAAGTACTTTCCAAGAACATTGTTTAGGCAAAAAGTCATAGTGGAACATAGTCTAGAACAGGTCTTCCCTCCTAACTTTGAATTTAAAATTTAGGGTAAAGAAAATAATTAATGTCAATTTATTTTCATAAAGTTGAAGCAATATAATTTTAAAATAAAGTTTCTTTTTAAAACAAAAATTTTTTTATTTATTATAATGTGAATTTAATCTAACCTAACAATACTAAAATGAATCCAAGATACTACAAAATGTTGCAAAAACGTTGCGTTTTTCTCGGACTCATTCAACGTTATTTTCCCTTTTCTTGGGAGGGTATTTTCAACCATTTCAATAGAAACAAAACTTCTCAAGGCTCACGCAAAGAATTTGTGCCATGACCCTGAAAACCTTTTTTTTTTTTTTTTTTTTGTTCCTCTTTGAACAAATAGGTTTCCACGTTAGGGAAAACCTAAACTTTGTTGGCAACTACGAAAACTGATCATAGCTATGAACATGAATTAAATTTTAAATAACTTAAAAAAATTCTTGATCAAATTTGACATTCAAAGTAAAAAAAATTTTTTTTTCATTTTCATATATATTTGGTATAATTAAAATCTACTGATATCAGTGGTGATAAGAAACAGTGACTGGCACTCTGGTGGGCGATTTAGAGGAAGTGATGATGCTATTCTGCGGACACTGGTTTACTTTGAAGAGTGTAAAGAATTAGACAAAAAATTGGTGGTGATAGAATCAGCAACAGTCAATCTAGTGGGATAATGGAGGATTGTGTGGTTCAGTGGTAGCAGACTCTGCAGTAAAAAGAGGATTCGGATGATGAGTCCTCAGTGGTGGATGTTGAAATGGACAAAACTGGAAAAGGACTATTCAGCAGTGATGAATTTAGAGTAATTTCAAGAACTTATGGTTAAGAAAACAGAGTAATTGGGCTGGTAGTATTTAGCAACCATAAAGAAAGAGATAAAAAATATATAAAAGTTTGGTAAAAGTGAATTAGATTAAAGCGGTCATAATTTTGGAAGTTTAACACTTTTTAATAGAAGTACAAATACTCCTTACCCAGTTCGAGGTATTAGTGAAGATTGTCTCTCGTATACAGTAATTATACTAAATTTGCACCCACTTCAAGTGGGGAAAAGGGAATTCTTGTTATTTTCTGAAGGATTTTGTCATGAAAGGTCCCCAAAGATGCTATGACCGCCCATAGAGCTTCCTCCACTATTGCCATCACCTCCACCACCTAATTCTGTTCCATTACCTTCGCTATTTTCTTCATCTTCCTTTTTCTTTCCTGCATGTACAAACATGTGTAGTTTTAAACTTCTTTTATGATTACATTCATATCTGCACTCCGAACATTTAAATAATTTAACACTTGCATGTGATAACATGTGCGAATTTAAGTTACTCTTCCGATTACATTCATAGGAACAGTGAGAACATTTAAACAATTTAATTTTGACGTGCGTTAACATGTGTGAATTTAAATACCTTTTCTGATTGCACTCATAGGAACAGTGAGAACATTTAAATAATTTAACATTTGTTGCGTGTGTTAACATGTGCCTTTCAAAGTTCCCTTTTTGATTACATTCATAGGAGCAGTCAGAACATTTAAATAATTTAATATTTGCGTGTGTCAGCATGTGTAATTCTAAATCTCTCTTCTGATTGCATTCATAATGGCACTCTGAACATTTAAATAATTTAAAATTGGCATGCGTTAGCATGTGCCTTTTAAAGTTTCTCTTTTCGTTGCATTCATGGCCACATTCTGAACACTTGAATAATTTAACGTCTGCATGTGAAAGCATATGTCTCTTTAAGCTTCCATTTTGATTACATTCATACGAGCAGAGAGAACATTTAAACAATTTAAAATTTGAGTGTGATAACATGTGGTACTTCAAATTTCCTTTTTGATTGCATTCGTACGAACACTTTGAACATTTAAATAATTTTGTATTCGAGTGTACCAACATATGAATTTTTAAATTGGATTTAAGATTACATTCATAATTGCAGTGATCGCACTTAAACCTTCTTTTATGGAGTAACTTAAAATGAGTCTTCAGCTCAACTTTGCTTTTAAAATTAAGATCACAAATAGTACAACAAAGTTGTTTAAAATCCTTTTTCATCTTTTGATTTTGTCTTCTTGACGATTGAGGTTTGCTTCTTGAAGATCTTTTCACTTTGAGTCGTCTATCACCATTTTCTTCACGCTCAGCATCACTGATGAGGGTCTGTACAAAAATATTAAAAATAAATTCAAATACTCTCAAGTATTTATTACATGAACAAAATATATTTTTACATTCGTACAAATCTTATATATATTAGTAGGCAAAAGCCGGGTCCCACCCAGCACATTTGAAGCCTTTGCCCCCAAATATGCTAGAACTTGCACTCTTCGCTAGCTCTGGGTTTGCCCTACTACTTATTCGTCATTTAAAGAAAGTTTTTTTAAAAAAAAATTGAGAATTTATTTAATTAAAATTTAATTATAGCTTTCTATAAGCATGTTCTGTTAACAGAAAACTTTCATTTTATAGGAAACTAATATTTCCTTTTAATAAAAAAATATAATGAAATAAATAATGATAATTTTTATATATAACCCCTAATAATAATAATAATAATAATAATAACTTAGAAAATAATGGAGCTAGAGAAAATTTACAAGAGAGCAAAGTTGCAGATCTCATTAAAATAATATCATATACCAATTTTCATTTAAATATATTGATTAGAAGTTGACATTTGTAAAACTTTTTTTTCAAAAACAGTGTCATAAATTTTGTCAAAAAATCTATGGTTTAAAAATTTTAAAAATACTTGGTTCTAACTAAGATTGAAAGATAGTGAGATAAGATTTTATATGTTTTTGAGTATATAAATTACGAATTTGATATTTTTATTGGTTTTATTAGGAAAAAAATTTTAGAAATAATTTTAGAAAACATAAAAGATAAGAGAAATTTTACGAGAGCAAAGTTGAAGGACTCAATGAAACATGCTTGAATATATATTCATTTATTTTCAGAAGTTTTGTAGAACAAATATTATTTTTCTTCTATAATAAATATGTAGAGGAAAATTAAATCTACAATGAATAAAAATAAAAAATTCCCTTTTTCATGAAATAAATAAATTTACGATGAATACTGATGACAGAACAAATGATGAACTAACTTCTATAATTTTAGATAAAGAATGATTTTCAAGGAGAATTAAAGATTTAGAAGAAAAATTAATTCCTTTTTTAAAATCAAGAATAAGTAAAAATTCAAAATTAATTAAAACAAAAAAAAAATCTATAATAAAATATATAACTTGTGAGATCTGTAATACTAATATTAAAAATTTTATAGTTCACGAAGGAAGTAATAAAAAAAATTAGAAATACAAATCAATCACTGCTTAATTTCAATTATTTTAATAATAAAAAGAAATTATGTTCAAAGTAAAATAAAAGTTCTAAATCCATCAAAGAAATTTAATTCAATATGATTATAAAAATTGTCATAAAGGAATTAAAGATAATTTTAAAGCATATTGTTATTCAAATATAAAAATGGTTGATCCAAAGTTATATATTAATATGATGAAAACTATTGAAAATAAAATTCAAGAATAAAATTGGAAAAATTTAAAACTGAGTCTCTCTATTTTCGTTGAATTTTACATTTTTACCTGATGGAAGAACATCATAGATCGAACACTGGTTTAACAGTGGAACTATAAGAAGCATAAATGATATGACTCAAATAAAAGACACTGTACTAGAAATGGTTAATTGAGGAAAAAATATGCAAATTTACAAGAGAAGGATCAGGGTGGATTATTGGTAAATCTTTGGAATTTGAAATAAAAGTAGCAGAATATAAACCATTAGGAGCTTCGTATATTGAAACTCCAGCCAAATATAAAACCCAAATTATAGATTACTTAATATTCAAAATAAAAATGATAATGAATGTTTCAAATGGTGTATACCAAGATTTGATTGTTTAACAGAAAGAAATCCATAGATAAAATATAAAAGAAATATCTAAAAATTACGATTGAAAAGGAATAGAATTCCCAGTTAAAGTAAATCAGATTAATAAATTTGAAAATCAGAATGATATATCAATCAATGTATTTGTACAAGATGAAAAAGAAATATTAGATACTTTAAGAATTACTAAAGTTGAGAAAACAAAACATGTTGATTTACTTTTAATATTGAATAATGAAAAAATACACATATATATATAATATATATATATATATATATATATATATATATATATATATATATATATATATATATATATATATATATATATATATATATATATATATATATATATATATATATATATATATATATATATATATATATATATATATATATAGTATAGCTTCGTTCCTCGTGAACTTCAATCTAAAGAGAAAGGTTAAAGCCAACCCCAAGGGTTTCCACATATCTTTTATTTATACTGTGAACGTTTCAAACCTTAACGCGGTCCGTCTTCAGCACATCTAAATTTTAAAAATTTCTATTTAAAATATAACCAAATATAAATTCACTAACTATTTTTTAAAATACTAAAATATTAATAATAATTACAATAAAATAATAAAAATATAGGAATAATATTGATATTAAAATAACATAAATAAAAGCCAAAACAAAAGTCGAAATTTTGCATCACCAAGAAATATTAAAAAGGTTGGACAATTTTGGGAAAAAGGACTTCATCATTGTGTGAAAAGAATAGTAGAAGAAACTTAATCATTCAAGTTATCAAGTTATCAAAAAAACATTAAATATAGATTATAAAAGAGAGTTATTGGAGGCTACCACTCTTTATAGAAGTATGAACACAATAAAAAGTAAAATGTATAATTTATATACAAAGCAGGTAAATAAAATTGTGCTAAGTAGAAATAATAATAAACGATATATATATTAGAAGATAATATATACACACACTAGCTTTAGGCCATTACAGAATAAATTACATTTTAAGCTGGCACCAACATATTAGTTTTAAGTTTGTTGTAATGAAAAAAATTATAAGAAATGCATGTTCGTTTTTGATTAGTTGTAAGGAAAAAATACAATAAAAAAAAAAAAAATATATATAATATATATATATATATATATATATATATATATTATATATATATATATATATATATATATATATATATATATATATATATATATATATATATATATTATATATATTTTGAGAGTAAAAGAGAGAGAAATAGAGAAAATTTAGATATCAAGTTGAAGGAAGGAATATAAAAGAGGTTGAAAAATTTGAGTATTTGGGGAGCGTGTTTGGAGGTGCGGGGGGAGTGGAGGAAGATATTGCGGGGAGAATAGGAAGAAGAATATGGAAGAAGCGTGAATTGTTTCTACCCATTGCTAAAGAATTAAAATGTGCCTTTGCAAGCAAAAAGAGTAATTTTTTAAAGTATATTGACGCCCATATTGACATATGGCGCGGAATGTTGGACAACAACCACTGTGACAAGAAGTAGAATACAGGCAGCAGAGATGAGGCCCTTGCGAACGATGATAGGAAAGACTAGAAGAGACAGAATAAGAAACGAACACATAAGAGAGAGAATAGGGGTGAGTAGCATTAGAAATAAAATAGAAAAGGCCCAATTAAGATGGTTGGGGCATCTAGAGAGGATGGAGGAGGGGAGAGTGGCGAGGAGATGTTGGGAGTGGAGACCGGTGGGTAGGAGACCGAGGGGAAGACCTAAGAAGAGGTGGAGGGACGAGGTGGAGGAGGTGTTATGAGAGGCATCGCTTCCCGAATATCATCGCAACTAAGAAGAGAGGGCCAATTCGCTGATAGAGAAGAATAGAGGAGGAGGAGGAGGCTGCACCAAAACAAAAAAAAAAAAAAAAAAAAAAAAAAAAAAAAAAAAAATAAAAATATATATATATATATATATATATATATATATATATATATATATATATATATATATATATATATATATATATATATATATATATATATATATATATATATATATATATATATATATATATATATATATATATATATATTAAAATGGAAATGTATACGAATTTATGAAAGAAGATAATTTAAAATTATCCATTACAACTGGGTATACTTTTTATCATACTCAATCGCCACACAAATATCGTGAGACAATTGGGAATTTTTATTTTCTTTTAAAAAGAACTAAAAATTCTAACAGATTATTCGTGGTTAAAATTTCCTTTTTAGATTGTAGAGGAATCCATAATTCTAAAAAATTATAAAGTCATTACAAAGGGAGCCGTGATTCGCATCCCCCTTTGATATAAATTTAAAAAAAAAAAAAATAAATACAATTTTGTAAAGGGAAGCCCCCTTTGATATGATATAAATTTATGAAAATAATTTTATATAAATTAGTATTGCATATGAGGCTGATTCATCACGAATTATAAATAATTATGAATCAACATGTGGCCAAATTAGCCACACATCAATACATGATAAACAAAAATTTAAATATTTTAATTGATTATCTGACGTCCCAAAATGAAATCTTATAAATTTAATATGGAAATAAAAAAATCAAAAATTTAATAGATATCGAAAATAAAGTGACAAATTTGATCACATGTTTTGATATCCAAAATTATGTAGAATCAGAAGATATATTAATATATGATGAACTTAATTTTAAGAGGGTACCGAAATGGTACCCTCTTGAGAAAAATTTTCAAACAAATACAATTTTCATAAACGAATCTGTTATATTTAAATATTTTTTTTCTCTACAATAAATGGAGAATATTTCAATGCATTGGAAGAATGTGGAAAAGAGTAAACAGGAACAACATTTCTTATTACCATCTCCAAGTTGTAGAGCTCTAATTATTGGAGAATCTGGATGCGGTAAAAACGAATTTACTACTAAGAATGTTACTTATGAATAAGTGGTTAGATTATAATAATTTATTTGTTTATGGAAAGTCTTTACACCAGCCAGAATATAAATTAATAAAATCAGGATTTGATAAAGGATATGGTAAAAACGAAATTCTTGAATTATTGAGGAAAGGAAGAGGTGATATCGATTCATTTATTAGAAATCTACCTAAAAAGAATAAAAAATCAAAATATAAGGTAGAATATTATGAAGATTCTTCCGAAATTCTAGACCCAAAAGGATGTTAACAATAATAATAAAAATTTATTTGTATTTGATGATATAATGAATGATTCAAATCAAAGTAAAGCTGAAGATTATTATACGAGAGGAAGAC
Source organism: Armadillidium nasatum (assembly GCA_009176605.1). Taxonomy (NCBI): domain Eukaryota; kingdom Metazoa; phylum Arthropoda; class Malacostraca; order Isopoda; family Armadillidiidae; genus Armadillidium; species Armadillidium nasatum. The sequence continues at coordinate 62,094 of SEYY01000026.1, read as the reverse complement.
ATAATAATACGAGCTCTATTTACATAAGTCAAAATTATTTTAAACTTCCTCGTCAAACAATACGATCCAACGCTAATGTATTTATATTGTTTTCACTACCTAAAAAAGATATAATACATATATACAATGATTTCATCTCAAAAGATATGGATTGGGAAGAATTTCGAGAGTTCTGTAACACAGTCTGGAAAGAACCATTCAGCTATGTTGTAATAAATAAAAATTTACCACCGACAGAAGGAAAATACCAAGCAAATTTCAATCAGATCTACATTCCTAAAAAGTTTTTTCCTCTTAAATAAATGTATATATACAATACAACTCGAAAAGCTCATATAAAAAGAACTACTAATTCAATAAACTTAACCCTTGAAAATCAAAAATATATTGATGAATTGAAATTATTTTTAAAAACTAAAACAGGTTCAGGGTTATTAAATTCGATGTTAAGGAAACTTCCTTTACCAGAGATGCATTTAAATTTACCTAATAACGTTCCATCGGAAAATATTGAAAACGGATCGTTTAATAACACTGGGAAATATTCGTATTGCGGTCCAGGAACGAAAGTACAGAAAAGGTTAAAAGAAAGATATAAAGGTATCAATAGTTTAGATAAGGCCTGTAAACAACATGATATAAATTATTTTAAAAATAAATCTACCAAAGATAGAAATGCAGCGGATGATTTATTAGCAAGACAAGCTAGTGAAATTGCTTTAGATAATAATGAACCAGAGTACGTTAGAAAAGATGCAAGATTAGTAACAGGTGTCATGGGAATGAAATCAAGATTTGGAATGGGTTTATCAAAAAACGTAAAGCTGAGCTCACGGAAGTGGGCTCAGAAAAATTAAAAGAATTATATTACAATCCTCAAACTGGGTATTCTGGTATAAACGACTTACGAAAAAGTGGATTATCTTCTAAGATAGTTACAGATTGGTTAAGTCGTCAGAATGTATATACACTACATAAACCGATAAGACATAAATTTAAAACAAGAAGGGTAATTGTGTCTAGTGTTGACGATCAGTGGCAGGCTGATTTAGTAGACATGCAAAAATATAAAAGTCAGAATAAAAATATAAATTATATATTAACAATTATAGATGTATTCAGTAAATACGCTTGGGCTATTCCTATTAAAAAGAAAACTGGAAATGATATTTCGAAAGCATTTGAAAATATATTTAAAGAAAGAATTCCTAGAAAAATACACACAGATAAAGGACTTGAATTTATAAACAAACCAACTCAAGAACTATTCAAAAAACATGGAATACATTGGTTCGCTACAGAAAACGAAACGAAAGCTCAGGTAGTAGAAAGATTTAACAGAACATTAAAATCTAAAATGTGGAAGTATTTCACTCAAAACAAAACGGAAGTGGATTGATAATCTTCCAGACTTAGTAAAAAATTAATACAAGTGATTACAGAAGTATTAAAATGACTCCTGAACAAGGATCTCTCTCAAAGAATAGCAAATCTGTGTACGAAAATTTATTTCCTCCTACTAAATCTAAACGAAATCGCGATATAAAAGGAATAATATTTGAAAATGATATTGAAGATTGACGTTGCATAATCAAGTCCCATTTGTTCATCTCACATATTTATTTCCATGTCATTTCATATTGTTTTCTTCATTTTTAATACTTACTTTAAAGTCTAAAATATTGCTTTTAACACTGCATAATTGTAAAAATTTATATAGTTTAAAATAATTATTTATAGATGTTTTTCTGTTTGAATCTTTTATTTTTTTATATGAATTTTCAAATTCATGGTTTAAATATAAAATTTTCTCTTTATTACAAGTTATGTCATTATTGTTTTTCTCTAAATTAATAAATTTCTCCTGAAATTTTCAGTGTATATAGCTTTTTTCTCAGTGAAACAAGTCCATTTCTAGCTTTTTTCTGAGTCTATAATGGCTAAAAAGTTTTTTTTTTGGAAATTTGACCCTTTTTCAAATGAATGGTGGAGCCAAACTACTTTTCGAAATGTCCTGAAATTTGGACAATATATTTAGAATTCTAGGGGTACAAAAGCTTCTAACAGATTTTTGTTCCAAGAGTTATAGAAAAAATTTTATAAGCCCAATACTGACCAACAATCCAAAAAAAAAGAATATTCACCTTTTTGGACACACAAATTTTTTTAAAAAAATTATAACTATAACATTTCTTATTTTTGGTGGGTGTATAGAGGAGGGATGGGGCTAGAAATTCCTCTCTATACTTTATTCGATGCGATACGTTGGTTTCGAAATATAACCTCTCAAAAAAAGGTCAATTTTTGACCAAATTTCAAAAATTTCTAAAGTTTGAGAGGATATAATTTAATAATGCACTAAATAAATGTTGTTGCAATGTCACTTCTCTAAACAATATCCAAAAATAAAAATAAAAATTGGTAGGTAGTGTTTTTTTTCTTGAATAATTTTTTTCTCCAGAAGGGTACGATTTTTGCAAACTTTTTTTCTAGACGTAATATTTAAAATTCTGTTCCCACTAATGCAAGAAATTGGGGCTAAGGTTATTCAGTTAAATTTCCAGTTTATATGTGGACCAATGGTTTGACCCAGCTATTCAAATTTTTTTTTTTTTTTTTTTTTTTTTTTTTAATTTGGGTCCAAATAACTTTCAAACCTTTATAGACTCAAAAAAACACCCGAAATCAACTTAGAACTTCAGGGGAAAATGCAAATACCCTGAAAATTTCAGCTCGATCAGTCAAATAATTTAAAAAAAAAAAAAAAATTTAAATAGAAGAAAATTAAATTTTTTTCATGTTTTTTCAATATTTCCTTTTCTGTTTCTTTTTACAGCTCTTTTTCTGTTAGTGAATGTTCATCTTTGTGTTTTGATTTTAGATGCCAACATAAAGATTTGGATGAAAAATTTTTCCTTGGGGAACCCGGAGATCCTCTTCTAACTTCCTGACTGCAGATGTTTCATTTAGCTATTTCGCGCCTATCCTGAAACATTGTAAAGTACTCCCATACTGCAGAAGCTGATCTTTTAGCCATAGTGACTGAAAGTATAAACAAAATAACAATTTTGAAATAATGTAACTAAATGATACAAGTTTGATACATAGTAATAAAATAACAATGATATGTATAAATACAGGTTATATTGATAGTTTTATATCTTACATTTTTTCAAACTTTACCTTAGGGTCTTACCTAGGTAAACCTGTTGAATAACTATTGTGAATCAGAAAAAAAAAAAAAAATCCAAATTTTTTGTACTTTTTTAAACTTTTATTATACAAAATCTGTAATTTTCTGAATTTTTTTTTTAAGAAAATGCATATAAATCATTAATTTAAGTGAATGTTGGTTATTCTACTCCTTCCTTATAATTAAATGAATCTGTTAAAATTATTTCAATTTTCTTAACCTAAAATTTCAGTCCTTTTGACCTCTTTACAAATTTTAGGCAACTCCAGCCAGACCCCCGGCCTTAGCCAAATTTGAGAGACCCCAGCCCAGGCAAAATCCCAGCCCCACTCAGTCCCTATATATATATATATATATATATATAATATATATATATATATATATATATATATATATATATATATATATATTATATATATATATATATATATATATATATATATATATCAGAGGTGGGCATAAGCGCAAAATGAAGCGCAAAATTTTTTTTTGCGCTTTTGCGTTTTGCGCTAAATTTCGAAAATGTGCGCTTTTGCATTTTGCGCTTAACAACTTTTTTAAGAGCGCAAAAGCGCAAATTTGCGCTTTAAAAAATATTTTGCGCTTTTGCGGAAGTTTTTTGAAATTAGCGCTTACCAATTTGCGCTTCATCATTTTTCTTAATAAAAAACAATTTTGGGTTTATATTTCAGTTTCTTATTTAATCAGCCAAATTTTATTACTCTTTCTGCTAATTAAAAGTTAATACTTAAACTAGGAATGCCGATATATAAAAAAAATATCGATATTTAAAAAATATCAAATTGTCCTCGATAATAAAAGATATATATATATATATATATATATATATATATATATATATATATATATATATATATATATTATATATATATATATATATATATATATTATATATATATATATATATATATTATATATATATATGGTTTATTGAATATTTTGTTTATTGGCTTATTTGTACGGAACAAAAGCCTTGTCTTCCAATATTTAATAAAACTGACAAGGAGGTAATTTCCGAGTACATCGAAATAATGACGCCTATTGCTGTTAGGCTGGATATGTTGCAGGATGAGAAGAATGCGTAAGCGGGGGTTCTATTGCCTAACCTCTTCCTCCTCAAGGACAATCTCGTGGAATTGCAACGAGAGGTGAAAAAATTTAACTATGCCAAAAGCTTAGTCAACTATTACTAAAGCAGCCAAAGCCAAACAAAGGGAAAGAAAAGGTATTTGAACCGAGGTTCAGCATTATTTTTGATGATTGTGATTTGCTTATGGCAACAGCTCTGCACCCTCACTTCAAACTCGGAGTGGCACATAGGTTAAATGAGGGGAAGTATCCAGCTGTCAAGACGATGATATTGGAAGAAATAAAGTGTAATATTGCATCGAATTTTACTCCTCCACATCAAGGCACTGAAGGTGATGGGAATGAATCTGAAATGGACCCATTTAAGGTGAGCTATTTTTATAATTTAGAACAAACTTTAAGCATCTCTTATCCTATATATATATATATATATATATATATATATATATATATATATATATATATATATATATATATATATATATATATATATATATATATATATATATATATATATATATATATATATATATATATATATATCACTGAGATAGAATGAGGAGTGAACTGGTGAGAGAGGAACTTGGGGTGGAATCAATTTTGGAATGCATAGAAAGAAACCAACTGAGATGGTTTGGTCACGTGAAGAGAATGGGGGAGGGAAGAGACTGAGAGAGATGCTGGAATGGAGACCAGAAGGAAGGAGACCTGCGGGAAGACCAAGGAAGAGATGGATGGAGGCGGTAGAAGAAGCCATACAACGAAGGAAAAAGACACTGGAAAAAAAGAATGTTTGAGGACAGAAATGCGTGGAGAAAATTTTGTAGCACCCGACAGGCGCCAGCCTACCGGTTTGGACGATGATGATGATGATGATGAATGATGATGATGATATATATATATATATATATATATATAATATATATATATATATATATATATATATATATATATATATATATATATATATATATATATATATATATATATAT
>SEYY01000026.1:39786-56699 GCA_009176605.1 Armadillidium nasatum | reverse complement strand
CATCAATGCGAACTCTAAACTTACGTTAAGTTTGTTCCAAAATTACATTTTGGACAATCCTATAAGAGACCTACGTTGGGACCCGTTAATGGCCCGGGTCTTTAAAAAAAAAAGTCATATAGGGTTCCAAAAACAATAATTTTTAAATAATGTTTAATTAATATAAATCTGACTAAATTTTTTATTCAAATACCCGAACTATTTCCGAGAAAAATTAAAAATAATCAAATTTCTGCACCAAGCATCAAACTATGCAGAAAATAAATGTGAAAAAGGTAATATTTAAGACTATTCTTCAAATTATCCATTTCAAATTTAAATGACTTCCAGTCTGAACAATCTTTGAAAGCACTATTAATAATGTCTTGTAAGAGTTCAACAAAATCTTCCTAAAAACTTGAATTGTGAAAAGAGAACCTCTTCTTTTAGTTAAAATATCAAGAAAAGAGAAACTCTTGCTGACTTCCTTCTTCATGGTAAGTTTAACATTATGAAAATCATTAGCAAAATTCCTCAACTACTGAGGGTGTTCCCTTAAATCAAAAATGATAAAGGTGTCATCTACACACACGCACATGCAGCAGCCATTAAAGTGCAGAACACTCCTTCAAAGATTTCTTAAGTCACACAACAAATACTTGAAAACGTTGATCCTCCTTGCTACCTTATTGCTTTAGAGTACCATCATTAAATGAGAAATATCTAAAATTGAGTTCTAAACTTATCATGCCAAATTTTAATAATAATAATAACTATAAAAAGAAAGGAACAAAATAATAATAAGTGCAACTTCAAAAAAAATTTTAGGCATAAAATTGAACGTTAGATATTTGAAATGGATTCCAGGACATGGGGAAATACTGCAGCAAATTTTAATAGTTTTTTTTAAGTTGATAACGATGTATAAAAGCACTGAATTTATTACATAAATGAAATAGAATTAAAACTTAGAGTAAGACAAATGGAATAAGCGTCGAGATATTTAGTCAGTTGCTGAGCCTTATAAGACTCAGTCCTTGACTTAAGATTGTTCTTCCATATACGAACATGTTCAGTGAGGAAAAATTGAAGTGTTTAGACTTATAGACTTCATTATCCTATCCTTACTTTGTTTACGCTGTGATTCATCCTTTTCTCGGAGGAAAACTCCATCAAACGTTAAAATTGTTCTGCAAGACTTACTCTAAATATTTTTATTGATTGACACATTTTTGTTAAGTAGAGGAAATATTAAAGTAAATTTGTTTAAATAATTTATCTATTTTTAATTTATAAAATATTCTTGCTTCAATTTTTCATGAATTTTCACATTTTCTTTTCCTTACCAAAGTTATTTGATGTCCTTCTTATTAAATACACTTCCATGTGTAATTAATAAGGATGTTGCAAAAGTTTAATACAAGTGCCATTGCCATCGTCAGTTCTGAAGAACGTTACATTTTCTACAAGTAAACAAGTATATTAAAAACAACAAAAACTGCAAGATAAAAATTGTTAAAAAATTTAAGGCAAATGTTACTTATTGTTGTACTTAGCTAAATTTGACCCAGTCACAGTCTGAGGCCAAAAAGAAGGGTAGATTCCCCAGATTCGGAAAATAAAACTTTTAAAAAAAATTTATAAAAAAAAAAAAAAAATTTAAAACAGAAAAAAATACCAAATATTTATTAGATAGAAAACTGCTGACTAATCAGATGCTAAAGTAAATAAAGTAACGAAGTAGTTCTTAAGTTCTATTTGAGAAGAAGCAACACTAGCATTTCATCTCTTAACAGAATTTTACGTAAATTACAAAGTAACGATACCCAAATTAACATTTGAATTGATCAAACAATTTGAATTTGCTGATTAAGCCAAAATAGTGCCACAAAAGAATAAACTTTGTAAATAGCAAAAACTAAAACGTGATTTGTTTTTTAAGATTAGTGCGAAGAATTTAAAATAATTTTATGAAAGTTAAAAAAAAAAAGACGTTAACAGAAAAGTTACAAAATCATTAACATAAATAAATAAATAATACTACATAAAAAAAAAAAAGTGCAACAATATTGCCTTTGTAGTTAAATAAAAAAAATGTTCATACATTTTTTTTTAGAAAGAAGCATTTTCTTTTTAACGTGGAATTTTTTCACCATAGGGTTTGATATACAATTAAAAAAAAAGAAGAAAAAAAAATTAAAATTACCACCCTACTTTATTCTTTTAATGTTTATGCATGTTTGTTTTTAAGTTTCATTTCTGATTATGTTTATAGAACAGTCAGAGCATTTAAATATTTTTGTTTTTAAATTCTCCTTTCCTTGGTCAAACCTTCACCATAAGTTCATTTTTTTCCTTCTTTTTCTCTTCTTCATCCGCATCACAATACAAATCTTAATATAGCTCTACTTTTCTTTAACATTGAAGTGCGTAGGTCTGATGTTGGGACTTTTATTGATATTTTCTTTTATTTTGGAATGAACTAAGGTGTCTCTTCTTTTATTATAACATTCAAAACTGCACTCTCTTCATTTACCTTTTTTTCACCCCTTCTAAAAGATGTGCCAACCATTCTCAAACTATAGGGAGTCATTCGTTCGCAGTTTCCTTTTCACTCCTTAATCACCCCCTAGAACCAATCTCAATATTGCTATGCTCTTCATCACTACCATCTTGGTTAATTCGAGCGAGGTGATCGACACTGGTAGACTATTTAGATGTTCAATGAGGCTCTTTTTAGTCACGCCCATAGCTCCCACCACTATTGGGATTATTGAAATATTTTCAATATCCCACATTCTTCTTATTTCTTGTTTTAACCGAATGTATTTTATTTCTTTCTCTCTTTCATTTGCCGCCAAGTTGTTATCGAACGGCACTCCCACCTCTATTATGTAGCATTTTCGTTCTGTTTTGTCATTGATAACTATGTCGGGTCTGTTGTGGGCTACTCTGATGTCTGTTGGAATAGGGCAGTCATATAAGATCAGAGCCTGGTTGTTTTCTACTATTTCAGGAGGGTTATGTTTCCAGTAATTTTGGGCTTCTGTTGTTATGTTGTATTTTCTGCACAGTTTGAAATGAATTATTTTGCATATAGAGTCGTGTCTGTCAGTATATGTACCTCTGTTTAATAGGATTTCACATGCAGATAAAATATGAGGCACTGTTTCTTGATGTAATTGGCATATTCTGCATGCATCGGAAATATCTTCTTTATATGTTTTCTACGCCACCTCGTTCTTTCTAATCAGTCTTGTGCTGCTCTTATCATTCTCTCATCCTCTGCTTGTAATCCTCCTTTACAGAATATCTCCACTGATTTTTCCTTATCTATGTAACATTCGTCAATTATTTCCTTATATTCTTTTGCTATTATTTGTTGTTTCCATTGATTTATATGCTTTGCCTTTCTTTTTTCTTCAAATTTATCTTTAATAATTCTAATCTTTTCTTTCTGTGTTTTTTCTTCACACGTTTCACTTCGTTCTACGTTTATCTGGTAAATATTTAAGTAATCATTTTTCTTTTTAATTAATGAACTTATCGCTGGTTTTATTCTTTCAAGATCATGTACCCATTGGAGATATTTATTTTCTGTGTTTTCTAGGTATTGCCCTAATCCAATTATTTCTTTTATATATGCAGTCAATTTCCACCAACCCAATGCCTCCCTTTTCGTTCAGTATACATTCTTCATAGTATTTGTCCTCTATATATCATTTTATGAGCATTCAACATTTTTCTTGTGGAAATGTCTAATTTGTTTAGATCTTCTTGAAACCAGTCTAGGATGCCACTACTATAAAGGATTACAGGTATGGCCAATGTTTTAATAGGCTCTATTTTATTCCTTGCATTTAACTCTGATCACAATATTGCTTTTGTTCTCTTTAACAATTCCTTTCCAAGTTTCTCCTTCATTAATTTATGTATTACTTGATGAACATAGTTCTTGCTCTTTTATTATTTGTAAATAAAAATCTGTTATCAAATTTTTATAAAATAAAATTCAGAAAATAAAGCGATTAACTACAAGAATAAGAAGAATTGAAATAAGTTGTTTACTTAAATATAGTCTTTTATAAATTTAATTATCATGGCCTATGTTTGAAGTTTGGAATTAACTTGATCACAGTTAAATACTGAATTGTAATAAATATCATTGGAAAGGGCAAAGAAAACTCTATTATTGAGTAAAAAATCATTGTAGGGGTCCCCCTCTCCCCCCCTTTTCCTGAAAAACAGTAGTTCAAAACATGGTAACATATATTGACCAAAGTCTGGGCTTTTGCATTGCTTTAGGATATTTATGGCTCCTCCAGTGTTTAATCGGGTATGTTAGGCAAACTATTTAAAGGAAGGAAAGTGTGTATGGTATTCCTAAACTTAAAATGGTGAATTTGTAATTAGTGTTACATGTAAAGTACATAATTAGTTCATATTAATTTCAAAGATAAGACGTCCTACGTTGATTCATGATACTCATAAGACGTCCTGCGTTGATTCATGTTGCTTTATGCATAACCAGTTCCAAGATTTGTGATATTTGTTTGAACATTGTCTTCCAATTTACTTTGTTTATCCAACTCTATATAATGGCACTCATATACAATTGACTATTCTTGTTGAAGAAATATACGTAAGCTGAAATGTGTTCGGTTATTTACCACAAAATATCCCCCCCACCCCCTCTTCCCTCTCTAAGATCAAAAAAATTTCAATAATTGAATCACTTAAGTTACCTGGTTAACAGTTAATGTTCTTCTTCTAATTGTTCCTATTTTCTTATATTCTAATTATAGAATTTAATTTCTTTTATCTTCCTTCAAAATTTTAAGTTTCGAGAGTTGAGACGCTAAAATAAAATCTTTTCTAAATATTTATCTTAACATAATAAATATTACATAACTCTCTAAGTAGTACAAAATACTTTTAAAAATAAAAATACATTGCCATTTGCTAATTTTATTTAAGATTTAAATCAGAATGTAAAATAGTTTGTATTATTTTTAAAAAAATTATAAATTAAATTACAAAAGGCGCATTATATGTACTTATTTACAAGTACACATGTAAGGACATTCATTCATTTAAATTTTTGTTCCATCCAAAAAGAAATTCTGATTTTAGAGATATTTTAATGTAATATAACTTTTAGAACAAATAAATAACACTGATCAACAAAAATGTACTTTGAAAATCTTTCCTTTCTCAAAATAGTCGAAATAACCGAATTTTGGGTCGAGAAAAACGAATATGACATTAGATTTTGTTTAGTAGGCCTAACTCTGGTTTTATAGATACACTAACCTCAATTAAAAGGGCTTAATCACGTAAACGTCTTCTCTTTACTAGTCGCTTGTACTTCTATTCTGGGGCGTCTCTTTTCATTCTCCAACAGTAGTCAGCAAGCAAAGAAGCGTTCCATTTTCCCTGATAATTTCGTTCCATTTTCAAAATGTCCTCGTGGAATCGCTCTCCATGTTCGTCACTCATTGCACCGCAGTTGTCAGGGAAGAAGTCATGGTGAGAAGTGTAGGAAATGCACTTTGAGTGACATGTTGCAGCCTAATCGATGGTACTTTTCTAGAAGATTATTCACAATCTCAACGTAGTTGTCAACTCGTCGATTTCCCAGGAAGCCATGCACATCTTTAAATGCTTCCCATGGTGATTTCTCATGACCCTGGAGAACTTGCTCCAAGTTTTTATCACTAAGAAGACGAATCTACGGGTCAGTGAAGATGCCTTCTTTAGCTTTACCATCACTGAATTGAGAAAATCTTCTGAGGTACTGAAAAGCTTCTTCCTCCTGGTTCATTCCCTTTACAAAGTTCTTCATGAGTCAAAGTTTTGTGTGTATAAGGTGCAAAGAATTTTGCTTCTTTCTACCAGAGGATTATGCTGGACATTTTTCTCTCCGAGGAAGAGATTTTCCCTTTGGGGCCAGACCTTTATACTGTAGTAAGACGACCTAGCCCAACTGTTCCACTGACACAGAAAACGGCAATATTTGATGTATCCCAACTTCATGCCCAGCAGAATTGCGATGACCTTCAAGTGTCCGCAGATCTGCCACTGATGGTCGGTGTACTTAATGGCTTTCAGAAGTGATCTCATGTTTTCATGTGGACAGCATGACCTATAGGAACTGAAAGGAGAGAATTGGCATTATGTAACAGAACAGCTTTTAAACTTAGCTTTGACGAGTCTATGAATAGTCTCCAGTACTGTGGGTTTACTCAAAATTTAAAGCTCTCATCAAACCAGAAACATTACAGCAGACAACAGGAGTATTTTCCTTTCTAAAGTACTGACTCAAATCTTTTTTGTCGAATCCTGTTTACAGACACTTTAACGTTATTGAAGCCTTGATTTCAGAATCTCTGCTTTGACTTTAGATAGGTTCAAGTCCGAATTAAATCATTTATTTATACCTGACTAAACCTTTGTGACTCACTCGATGGTTCTTTTTTTGTATTTTCCGTTAAATAACCCTCCCCCACAACAACAACAAAACAAAAAAAAAAAATAGAAGAGCCCAAGGGAAAGTTGTCAAATTCGGCTGGATGGAAAGGAGTTCATGTAAGACTATGTTCCTATTCTTAAGTTTTAAGACTTCTCCCTAGAATTAAATAGTATGTCTCCTTCTTAGATTTTGGATTCCATTATAGAAAAATTCATGTCAACTTTTTTAGATTAAGACTTCTTCCAAATATGTCTTATTATTCTAGTTCACCCTGAAGAAAAGGATAACAAAGCGCAAACAGAAAGCAAAATAAAAGTGGCAAAGGTTTAAAACTATAAAATACTTGCCCAGGAGTTACACCTTAAAGCGTAGTTCCAATCAAAACATCAAATGAAGGGAAAGTAAGGCACACAAATCTCAAAATAGATATTTTAGAATGTAAGATTTTGGCCTAATTTTAAACCATAATGGAAAAAGTACCTGACAAGTAAAATAATTAACGTTTTGGAATAAAAATCATAGAAGTCTTTCAATATCAGAAAATAAGGGATAACTTTATCTAAATAATTACCTTGAAGCCAATAACACTTTTCATAGATCTTTGGATTTGGCAATTTAATGAAGAAAATAGACCATGCATTACGGCAAGTCGGATTGCAAAGATTTGGTGGCACCAGCCCTATATCACCTATCAATAGTTTTGTAATAGTGACTACATAATAACTGGGTAATACTGATAACAAAAAACCTAATTTTCAAAAGTTATATAAGAGTAATTTTAGTTTCTTGCCATTGTTCTAATCCCAAAGATTATAAATTAGGGCATTTTTTCTGAAAATAAATCTTATATTTACAAATTTATTTATTATTATTTTTCCTTCTTTCCTGTAAGGTAATAAAAGTTGAATTTTACTTCTAAAAGTAATTAGGACTAAACAAAACTCCGGCCGGAGCAGGAGTTGTAAAATGTCAATTTTTCTTAAGTTCGGTTAAAATTTATTATTTTTTGACCACAGATGTAGACTGCATACTATAGTAGCAACGATAAAGGTTATTCAAAGCACCAATACAATTTTTTTTTCCTATTCAAAATATTTGGACAAAATATATCGAATTGAAATGTTCCTCAAAATTTGGGCAAGGTTGGTTATTAGTGACATGGGTGACGCATCAAAAAAAAAAAAAAAAAAAAAAAAAAGTGTGTGTGGGGGGGGGGGGGGTCTGTGAACTTTCGAAACTACTGATCCTACAGAAATTTCGCAAAAATGCGTACCACTACCAATTATGTAAAGTTTCAAAATTGTATTCTGTTACCTTCAAAATTAAAAATTTTATTCCACAAATAAAAAAAGTCCGGATCCCCTTAAGCAGAAATATTTCATGAAAATTAAAAACTTTTGTTAACATTAAAAACTAAAGATTTTAATAGAAAATCGTTAATATAAATACTAAAGTGCTAAAATATTGCCTTTGAAGTTAAAAGGAAAAAAATTATCTTAAATTTCTTTTTAAAAACCAGCTTTTAACGTGGGATTTTTCACCCTGGAGTTTGATATATAACTATAAAATAGCGAAAACAAGAAATTAAAAATTATCACCCAACTTTCTTCTTCTTTTAATGCTTAAGCTTGTGCCTTTTTAAGTAATCTTTTCGATTACATTCATAGGAACAGTAAGAACATTTAAATAATTTTACGTTTGCATGTGCAAGCATGTGTATTTTTAAGTGTCCTTTCTGATTACATACATAGGAAAAGTCAGAACATTTAAATAATTTTGCGTTTGTGTGCAAGCATGTGTGTTTTTAAGTTTGTTTTATAATTACATTCATAGGAACAGTCAGAACATTTAAATAATTTTACGTTTTTTTTTTTTTTTTTCTTCTTCTTCTTCTTTGAGAGTATTTAGGAGTTAACCGTCCCCAAACCTTGGGTCAAGGGCCAACATCCTTTATTACATGCCCAGCACCAGTCGTAGGATGCTGAGGCTTTTTCTTACTATTTCTAAGCTTAATTCTGATGTTCGAATTTCAATTGGAAGTCTATTAAGGTGGTTAGTTAGACTTGTTTTGATTGTTCCCAATGCACCCACTACTATTGGTATCACTATTACCTCTTCCACATTCCACATTCGCCTAATCTCGTATTTCAATTGTTGATATTTGATTTCTTTTTCTCTTTCATATAGTGATACCTTCCCATCATAGGGGACACCAACCTCGATGATGTAAGCATTTGTTATTGGTTTTATCCGTCAGGACAATATCTGGTCTATTGCATGGGATATTATTGTCAGTTGGAATTGGGTAGTCATACAGAATCTGGGCTTGCTTCGTTATCTATTATTGATGGTGGGGTGGCATTTCTGTGGTTATCAGGTACTATTTCTATATTATATTTTCTGCATAGTCTATAATATATCAGTTTACATATTGTGTTATGTCTCTCTGTATATATATATATGTTTATGGAGTAGGGTCTCGCATCCAGACAATATGTGGAGGACTGATTCTCCCTCTGCCCCACACATTCTGCATCTATCACTGCAGTTTTGTTTTTCAATGTGTTTCTTAAACCAGTTTGTCCTGAGTCCACCATCTTGGGCTGTGATTAGTAGCCTTTCCTCTTCAAACCTTAAATATCCTTTTGCTATTAATTCAACCGTTTTCTCCTTGTCTATGAAGGCTTTATCCAGTACTTCTTTGTATTTTTTTGCGTGTTTATGATTCTTTTAATGCTTAAGCATATGCCTTTTTAAGTTTCCTTTCTGATTACATTTTTAGGAACAGTAAGAACATGTAAATAAATTTTTCTTTTCATTCTTCCTTCTCCTTCCTTGAATGGTTCTGCTATAAATTCTCCGCAGTCAAACCTTGACTGTAGGGAGTTATTCTTTGCATTTTCATTTTCCCCTTTCACTCCTTAACCACCTCCTAGGACCAATTTCAATTTTGCTATGCTATTCTTTACTACGTGTGTTTGTGTGTGTAAGCATGTGCCTTTTTAAGTTTCCTTTCTGATTACATTCATAGGAACAGTAAGAACATTTAAATAATTTTACATTTGCGTGTGTAAGCATGTGTGTTTTTAAGTCTCCTTTCCGATTACATTCATAGGAACAGTCAGAACATTTAAATAATTTTACGTTTGTGTGTGTAAGCATGTGTGTTCTTAAGTGTCCTTTCTGATTACATTCATAGGAACAGTCAGAACATTTAAATAATTTTACGTTTGTGTGTGTAAGCAAGTGTATTCTTAAGTTTCCTTTTTTATTACATTCATAGGAACAGTCAGAACATTTAAATAATTTTACGTTTGTGTGTGTAAGCATGTGTACTTTTAAGCTATCTTTTCGATTACATTCATAGGAACAGTCAGAACATTTAAATAATTTTATGCTTGCATGAGCAAGCATGTGTATTTTTAAGCTTTCTTTATGATTACATTCATAGGAACAGTCAGAACATTTAAATAATTTTACATTTGTGTGTGTAAGTATGTGTCTTTTTAAGCTTCCTTTATGATTACATTCATAGGAACAGTCAGAACATTTAAATAATTTTACGTTTGCGTGTGTAAGCATGTGTGTTTTTAAGTTTCCTTTCTGGTTACATTCATATGAACAGTAAGAACATTTAAATAATTTTATGCTTGCATGTGCAAGCATGTGTATTTTTAAGCTTCCTTTCTGATTACATTCATAGGAACAGTCAGAACATTTAAATAATTTTACGTTTGTGTGTGTAAGCATGTGTCTTTTTAAGTTTCCTTTGTGATTACATTCATATGAGCAGTCAGAACATTTATACAACTTTATATTGCTGTGAGTGAGCATATGATTTTTTAATTTTGATTTGAAATTGCATTCATAACTGCAATGAGCGCACTTAAACTTTCTTTTGTTGTGTGTTTTTAAATGAGTCTTCAACTCATCTTTGCTTTTAAAACTAAAATTACAATATCTGCAATTGAAATTTTCCTCATGATACTTTTTTGTGCTTTGTTGATGCATTTCTGCTCTCTGAGGTTTGCTTTTTGAAGTACTTTTCACTTCCAAATCTTTTTCTCCTTCAGCAGCATTCATCATGAGAGTCTGCAAAACAAATGAAAAAGAAAAAGGTAGAAAAAAAAAATTCAAGTATTTTTTTTAAAGTAGTTTTCTATTCTTCCTTTTTTTTTTATTAATTTTAATTTTTATAAAAGTTTAGAAGAAAAATGGTATTGTATTAGGCGCGATAACTCAATTTTAGCGCGAAAATGACGTCACTAAGTTTACTGAAGATACCTTCTCATTAAATTTAATATTTAGATGTCAACAAAATGAATGTAAACAACCCTTTTTTGTAGTCTCCATTTGTTTTTCGACTTTTACGTGGTGTTTTATATAAATTCTTAATATTTATTTTAATATGTTAAAATATAATGTAATTTTCAATATTATTTATTTATAAACTTTATTTTGTTTCATATAACTTTAAATAGAATCCTCGTACATAGGTACAGTATATCAGTATAATATTGGAAATTAATCTTTTATATTGGTTACATTATTTTTTGTTTTAAAAGTTTGGATACTCTAAAATATATCCAAAATTAGGACATCCATTTTTGGATGGCAACACAATTTTTAAAAAATGAATCTGTTTACATGTGTTTGGCACTACTTATTTATTACTTTGACACGATAAAATGTAACGTTACTCAGTGCAAACATTTTTAAAAGAATATCTTCCACAACATCAATTTTTTAATATCTATGCCAATTTTGAGGAATTCTCTATATAGTGCTTAGGAGTGGGAATTTTAAACTCTGGAATAAAATTAGGGCTAGCTAGCTTTTGACCCTAGACGAAGTCTGCCCTACGATTGCTAATTTTTAATATCTAACTGTTAGTTATAGAACAAGCTCATTATGTACTTCTACCTGTTATTAATTTGACTTAAACTTATTTTGATGAGTTTGATAGTACCTGTTTTGCTTTCAGAGTTATTAGGAGAGATTTCAGCTCTGACGTTTCAATGGGAATCAATTTAAAAGGTCATTGATAAAATTTATTCAATAATATAATTTTTTTTATCATAAAAAGTGTATATCCAAATTTGATTTCAGAAACTTTTACTATTGCAGTTGTCAAACTTTTATGTTGTTGGTGAGTAACCTTCTTTTATGTTAAATTTTATTGTTTTAACTTTGTGGCTAAAATAATACACTAACTAGTTGGGTTCTAGATAATTATTTTTGTTCTTAAAATTTTGGTTGGGGAGTCACAGTACTGCTTTTAGCTATTTTCTGCCTAACAGAAAATCCACATAATAATTAAGCCTATTTGAAAACATTTCTTTCGACAACAACAACAATAACAACAATAATAATAATAATAATATTAATAACAATAATAAAATAATTATAATAAAATAATAAATTTATAAATATTTACCTTTAATTCCTTGTAACTCCACTTCTTGAGAAGCAACAAAGGAAATTTTGATGTCAAAATTTGTGCAAAATATTCCTCTTCGTCTGATTCAAAATGTGCTTTTAAACCATTTTCATTTACTTTATTTAGCAACGAAGAAACATTTTTCACACTCATAAATTTCTATAAAAGAAATTGGATTAATAATAATAATAATAATAATAATAATAATAATAATAATGATAAGTTATGCATCCTATTCTTTTAACAACCTGTTTTTCAAGCTAAGTAAAAATAACTCATAAAAATGACTTAACATAATAACCAAACACTAGGGTCTGGCCATAGATTAAACGAAAAGAAAAACTTCGATAATATTGAGAGTAAGTTTATTTCTATTAAGGCAAAAAGAACGTCAGATCGGAAGTGTGGCGATTCAGCCAGAATGAATGACAACCGAATTTCCCCTGGGAACGGAGTAGTTTAGGGAAGTACCTGCAACGTAGTGTCACCAAGGCGTCCTACCAAGATGTGGTAGATAATGTACCCGTGCATGGCATTAGTGTTCTTAATTCTGAGGCGTGTTAGTGTCACTTCCCGTTCGTGGCTAAGGCAAACTGGGAAGGATCAGCCCGACAGATACGAGAGGTTTCACCGAACTAAGTTTAGCACCCAACAGTTTTGCCATTCAGTCTCAAAATCCCTTTTTGAGAGGTGCGTAGTAGCCCGTTGCTGGGTGAAGGCTCCATAGGAGTATGGGAGGGAGGTACACGTTGCTAAATTTCCGTGAAGAGGCACACACAAGCGCTCCTCTATCTGCTAACTAATTACTGAAAATCTGCACAGGAGAGGGAACCCAGCAAAATTGAAAGTTCTTCTTGAGAACATGAAGGTGGTACAATAACTGCTCAATGATAGATAACATTGGATTTCAAGATCGTCGATTCTGAAAAGCGAGAAGGGCACTTTGAGAATTTCAAAAAGAGAGTGAAGGAGTCTTCCCTGTATAGTGACAAAATCCTGGAGACTGCAAGCAGCAGCAGCACTTTCTCAACTGTGAAAACTGAGAATTCGATGGAAGGGTGTAGGACACTGTACAGTAAGGAAAGACGGTCCAAAGCCACCACACCGTATTCATTCTTGGAGCCAATGATAAAGACTAGTCATGCCAGTTATGACTAGCAAGGTGAGAAGAAAAGGCAGCACTGATGAAGGAAGGGAGGTCTTATAGATTTTAACTGTGACCACGTACCCTTACATAATAGCGATGGAGAAGGTGACCACAGCATATCGAGATAGTTATGCGAGAATAGCAGGACAGGTCGGAGCGGGATGTGGAGATACTTATAGGTATGACACCACCGAGGCAAAAGGCCAAAATGGTTGGCGGAGAGCCACCATGTCGAGAATTGCAGTAAAAACTGAGGGAGTTGTAGTCCGTAGGTGTACATACAGGGAGCATATTTGGGGCTCCCTTTATAAAGACAGAAGCATAACCTCCACCTCACCTCTAAGCTCCCATTCAGCGAAGATTGGAAAGCCCTGATCGCAATTCGGAGACCCTCATTCTGGATGGAGTCCAGGAAATGCAGCACAGGTTCTCAAATTTTGGATATGAGGGAGATGAAACAAGCGTTCATAAAAAATCAAGCCTTGAAATTTAACCTGCGGATCAACCTCGATGAGAGAACCATACAGGATCAACGAAGTGGGTCGTTCCTCTCAGCCACCATGTCAATTTATCCAACGGAAAAGTATGATAATGATAATGATAAAATAATAATGATAATGAATAATAATAATAATAATAATAATAATAATAATAATAATAATAATAATAATAATAATAATAATAATAATAATGACAGAGATGGCTAAACAAACCCTTACATGTTGAACATCAAATTTTTTCATGGGAGAATTTTCTGATTTTATGACATTATTTTTGAGTTTCTCTTCATTAAAGACAAATTCCAAATCGGATTCTCTTGGCTCTGACTTTATAAAAGAGGAATTTTCATCTAATTCTTTCTTTATACTTTCTGGTAAAGGGATAATTGATTCAATGTGAGGAAAGCTCTGAAATAATTAATCTTTATGAGTAATATATATATATATATATATATATATATATATATATATATATATATATATATATATATATATATATATATATATATATATATATATATATATATATATATATATATATATATATATATATATATATATATGAAAGCAGACTGCAAAACAGGTTGAAAGTGGCATCGTAATAAGGATTGGATTGCAACATCGACAATAATTAACTTATATTAAACAATTAAACTAAGCACATCAATTTACATTAAGTAATTATAATAATAATAATTGACGTTTCGGATTTCACAGAATCCATTTTCAAAGTTAATTTTCTGAAATCACAGATAACATAGATTAGTTGAGTAATCAATAAATAAGTGCACGTTTTAAAGTATGGTAAGACAATATGATATATAGTTTAATGTTATGTCAGTGCATATTGTAAGCAGAAGGACAACTATAAGAAATAAAAATGTAGAGATTTATTAATAAGCGATAGGTAAGAGTGTTTTGTGTATATATATATATATATATATATATATATATATATATATATATATATATATATATATATATATATATATATATATATATATATATATATATATATTATAATATATATATATAACATATATATATATAGTTTAATGTTATGTCAGTGCATATTGTAAGCAGAAGGACAACTATAAGAAATAAAAATGTAGAGATTTATTAATAAGCGATAGGTAAGAGTCTGGTTGGTTGTTAGTTATAATATATATATATATGAGAGGTAAAAATGAAATATTAAACATTGAAGACTTGACACAGAAGAGGATAAAGAAAAAGTGATTGGATGATCTCGGAAGAGGAAATTTTTAAGAGTGTAATGAGAGGGTCAGGAGATTAAGAAACGTCATAAGTGCTGAGTTCATCATCAAAACTGTGAGGGATACGAGAATGGGAGTTGCATCAACTGCTTAAGGTTGAACTTAAACAGAAATCTGGTGTGTGAATTCACAACCTGAATCATGAGGAATAGTTAAAGAGACGCCATTGGTAGTGGTATACTTTGAAATCACCTTTGAAAAGGAGTTTGTGTTGGAGATTAGATACCCAAAGAAATTTAATTATATATATATATATATATATATATATATATATATATATATATATATATATATATATATATATATATATATATATATATATATATATATATATATATATATTATCTTTCCATTCATCTTCTCACTGATACCTTTGTCTAAAAGTTTTTTAATGTTAATATATATTTTAATTAATTAAATTGCATTTAAATGCTTTTGAAAAATTAAGAGATGTTATACATTATATTTTTAGCATTTTCTTATGAATGAAATTGAAATAATAATAATAATAATAATAATAATAATAATAATAATAATAATAATAATAATAATAACAATAAAGAAATGTTTTTTATTCAATAACTTGTTATAACTTAAGTAATGAATAACATTTGAATCAACATACCTTTGAGTGCTGACCACAAGATTTCTCCTCAATCATCATCACATTTTCGGATTTTATGACACCATTGTTAACCAGTCCTTCGTCTAACACGGATTCCTTCTCTGATTCAGTCAACTCTGACTTTATAGATATATTTTCATCAAACTCTTCAATTTTAATGTCTTCTGTTTTTAAAGTGAAGTCCGATTCATTATCACAAAAGATCTGAAATAACAAAGCATTTGATTAAGTTTACTGTGGGATGAAATACAACCAAAATCAAGACAAAGTGTGATAATGATCCATGATGGGGGGTAATCAAGTTTGAAGACCAATTAGACAATCAAATAGAAGCCAACACTACTCTGGTTAATAGTAAGATATCATTGATTTAAAAAGGTCTGGGTTGGATTGTAAATATTAATCCTAAGAACATTCCAACATCATCAGATGTTGGAAAAAAGAATGTTGGTCAGTAAATTAGAAAGGAAACCCATAGTGGGGTATAAGAAATTTGGAAAAAGTGTTAATAGAATTTAGGACCTGTAGGACTTGCATCATGGATTATTAAAACAACTCTTTGAAGAACAGACAATAACCATATCGCAAAATGTGGAAAAATTTTCTGTTCAAAAGATTTTAAATTATTATATTTGTTGTTTTCAGAAAGCATAAATTGATTACATAATTATTTTCTAAAAAATAGAGTAATTTGTTTCCTTATTTAAAAAATTAACAAGCAACTTAAATTGTGACCAAGGGATGTTGAATTAACAAAATATTTGTGCCACTTTTTCTGTTAGTTTTTATGGAATGGAAATCCCCATCACAAACTTTGCATTTCAGCTCTTAGTACAAAATATAAATCTCAAACTCCTCCATATATATATATATATATATATATATATATATATATATATATATATATATATATATATATATATATATATATATATATATATATATATATATATATATATATATATATATATATATATATATAGTCCCCACCAGTGGATTTTTATTGAACTTCTTTGGAGTTTTCTAAAACATATATTTTGAAATTTATATAAACTTTAAAAACAAAAATTCCACTAAACCTTTTTTATGCAATATTTTTGCTTCTTTAAACATGAGCAAAATAAATATCTTAGAAGTATTTTCATAAATTGTTTACTTTATTTCAGTGACTACATCCATCCTCTTTCTAATCATTAAACTGTTTCTTCACTCTCATTTACTATCACAATTACAATGGACTCTAATTCCAAACCATTTTTTTTTTTTTTTAGGAGAGTGTAAGGAATATCTTCCAACAAGTCTCACCCTTCTCTGTCCAACTCTCCGACCTTAGAATAAACAAATGTACTTACTCTTACATGTATTCAACCTGTGATATCTGGAACAGTCTTCCTTTCACTTGTAAACTATTAACTATCTCTTTATCAGGTCATGTTGGCCTTAACCTGGATAAAAGATTTAGATCCTCCAAAT
>SEYY01000026.1:15000-39686 GCA_009176605.1 Armadillidium nasatum | reverse complement strand
GTTGAAGGGTCACAAATTTCTACGGCTCTTGTAATGCTACTGCTGCAACTCCCCCCTTCTCGAGACTTACAAAGATTCAACATTTAACCTTCCAATTTTTCTTGCGTCTTTCTTTCACACCTGCTACTGCTTCATCAATTGTACTGTAGCCGCAAGCTTCCCGCACTCTACCATATTTTTATACTGTGGTTTTTCCTCTTCTTTTTTATACTTTGCGGACGTGGCATTTAGACTAGCGCCTTTTTTCTACTGACTTCTTTTTTATGTGATCATCGTGTATTATTCATATTTTATCGCTACTGTAATCAACTTCGTCTTTTATAACATCAACTTGTGTTTACAGACATTACAGTGTATCATACATCATCACTAATATTGCAACTCAAGCAATATTTTGTTTACCAGCACAGGTGAGAATTTGGTTCAAAATAGCAATAGTTGACATCTTGTTATTTTCTTGTTCTTGTTATACCATCCAGAGTCAATATTTTATGTAATAAAATTAAGAAAACCATCCAGCCTTCATTATTTTCCTACTTCAACCATCAACCACCAACCATAAAGTGGTCACCCTAGGAGTGGTGATTCTGGATTGGAAGAAGCAGGAGCACAGAAGCTTCAACATTGGAACCCTGTCTAGTGGGAATTTTTTATATATATTTCTTTAATTTATTATTTTTTATTATTTTATTTTTTATCGCATATATATATTTTACATATTTCCATATTCATTTATTTATTATTATTATTAACCATTTTTCATAATTCATTTATTTTATTTTATATTTATTATCTATATTATATATATATATATATTATATATATATATATATATATATATATATATATATATATATATATATATATATATATATATATATATATATATATATATATATATATATATATATATATATATATATATATATATATATATATAATTATTGTACGTTATAATGTCGGTTAACGATAACCCCGCGCCTGCTGCATCCCAACCTGCAATTTTCCTTCCTCACTACATCCCTGGGGATGTAGAGCTTTGGCTTCTCCAGCTGGAGACCATTTTCCCAGTATCATATACCTCTGATACTAAGTTTCGGAGCTCTTGTACCTCTTCTGCCCCCAGAGGTTCTACGTCAAGTTCAGGATGTTCTCCCTACAGTCCGATTGTCTCCTGATCCGTTCACAGCCATCAAGACAGAGCTGTTGAATAGGGTGGCACCTTCTCGGGAAGAGAGAATTGGACAACTTTTGAGTCGTGAACCGCTTGGAGCCCGCACTCCAAGTCAGCTCATGGCTCATTTGTTGAGCCAATTAGGGTCAGCGCCGTCCGACACTGAGGCCCTTCTCATCCGAGAGCTCTTCCTGAAGAAGTTGCCGGCAGATGCCCAGGGGATACTGGCGGTTACTTCTCCTTCTACACCCCTTCAGGAGGTTGCTGCTATCGCGGATAGGATCTTCCGCACTATCCATCCTTCCCAGGTTTCTATTTCTGCTGCGACTTCTTCTTCTGCACCTTCTGCTGTCTCTTTACCTCTTGCACCTACTTTCACACCTTCTACTGTCGCTTCTACTTCTACACTTCCTTCTTCAGGTCTGGCACAGGACCTTACACACTCGCGTGGCTTGTTTGGAGTCCAAGATGGATGCACTTCAAACCTCTCTCAACGCTCTCATTATTTCCATCGCTTCTTCTAACCGCTCTCGCTCTTCTACCCCTTCTGCTCGTTCAGGTGCTCCTCACGGTCGTGCTCCATCTCCTTCTCGCAGAAGGGACTCTCCTTTGTGCTATTATCATAGCACATTTGGAGATCGCGCTCTTAAGTGCAATAAGCCTTGTACTTTCCAGGGAAACCTTCCGGCCAGTCAGTGATAGCTGTAGCTGACACTGGCCCTTACTTCCCACCCTTCACAGCAACGCCTTCTTCGGATTTTTGACCCTTTATCAGGTCTTAATTATCTTGTCGATACAGGAGCAGAACTTTCCCTCCTGCCGAAGGCTTACACTTCTACTTCTTCTTCCACCTCTTTCCTTGGTCCTTCTTTGTTTGCAGCCAATGGCTCTGCCATTGCGACGCATGGCGAAAAAAGTTTAACCTTGGATTTAGGTCTTCGACGGTGTTTCCGTTGGATCTTCACAATTGCTGAGGTCTCCCAACCCATTCTAGGGGCAGATTTCCTGTCCCACTTCGGGTTAGTTGTGGATCTGCGCCACAGGCGCTTGATTGACAACTGCACTTCCCTCTCTGCTCAGGGATGTTTATTTTCGACTCCACACTTCAGCATTTCTTCGGTGTTACCTTCTTCACCTTCTACCTCTTCTGAGTTTTCTACCATGCTTTCTCAGGATTTTCCCTCACTCCTTAAGCCTTGCTCTTCAGAAGCCCCGGTCAAGCACAATGTGGCAGCACCACATTGAGACCTCCGGCTCCCCTGTTTTCGCTCGTCCTCGAAGGCTCGCTCCTGAGAGGCTTAAGGTTGCTCGTGCTGAGTTTGAGCACATGCTTGAACTCGGCATTATTCGCCCTTCAAAATCAGCATGGTCCTCTCCTCTTCATTTGGTTCCCAAGGCTACTCCAGGTGACTGGAGGCCTTGTGGGGACTATCGTGCCCTGAATGCTGCGACTGTGCCTGACAGATACTCTCTGCCACACATTCAGGACTTTACCTCCCATCTGCACGGCAGTACAATATTCTCCAAAGTGGATTTGGTTCGCGCTTACCACCAGATCCCTGTGGCCCCGGAGGATATTCCTAAAACAGCCATCACTACTCCCTTCGGGTTGTTTGAGTATACCCGCATGCCCTACGGCCTCAGGAACGCGGCACAGACCTTCCAGCGCTTTATGGACTCTGTGCTCCGCGGTCTTCCTTTCTGCTGGGCATATCTCGACGACCTCCTCATTGCCAGCTCCTCTCCTGAGCTCCACAAGTCTCACCTGCAGGCTGTTTTCACCAGGCTGCAGGAATTTGGCATCAGGGTGAACCCTGACAAGTGTGTCTTGGGTGTTCCGTCACTTACCTTCTTAGGGCACACTATTTCACCTTCAGGAGTTCTTCCCTCTTCAGGATAAGGTTTCTGCCATTCGCCAGTTTCCTCTTCCTGAAACTCAGCGTCAACTTCGACAATTTCTTGGCATGATAACCTTTTATCATCGCTTCATTCCTTCGGCTGCAGCTCTCCTTACACCTCTTACTTCTCTGCTGAAGGGGAAAAAGAGGGGTCAATCTACCAAGGTCACTTGGTCGGATGCTGCTCGGCAGGCTTTCTCTGACGCAAAGTCTGCTCTGGCTGAAGCTACTCTTCTCGTCTTTCCGCAGGAGTCTGCTCCCACTCGCCTTCAGGTAGATGCTTCCGATTTTGCCGTCGGGGGTGTCCTGCAGCAATACCAGAATGAGATGTGGGTGCCTCTTGCCTTCTTTTCTAAAAAACTTCAACCTGCTGAGACACGGTACAGTGCCTTCAGTAGGGAACTTTTGGCCATGTATTTGGCTACCAAACACTTCCGCTATTTTCTCGAGGGACGTTCTTTTCACATTCTGACTGATCATAAGCCTATCACCTTCGCTATGCAGTCTCGTAATGAACGTCATTCTCCTCGAGAAGCGCGCCATCTGGAATATGTCTCTCAGTTCACCACTGACATCCGGCATATTCACGGCATCGACAACCACACTGCTGATGCTCTCTCTCGGATAGAGATTAACGCAAGTTCTTCTCTATCCCCGGTAGATTTCGAGGGCATGGCAGCTGCACAGGAGTCAGAGGACATCTCTCTTCCTGATTTTACTTCTCTTTCTCTTCAATCTCTTCACCTGCCTGGTATTGCTCGACCACTCGTCTGTGATACTTCTACAGGTTCTCCTCGACCATTGGTCCCTTCCTCCTTCAGGAAACAGGTCTTCCACTCATTGCATGACCTCGCCCATCCAGGGATTTCGGCCACACAGAAGCTGGTTGCTTCACGTTTTGTATGGCCGAACATGCAGAGTGATCTCAAGACTTGGGCACGCGCTTGCCTCTCCTGCCAGAGGAACCAAAGGTCCATCGTCACACCAAGGCTCCCCTTGGTGAGTTTCTGCCTCCAGGTGAGCGCTTTCAACATGTTCATGTTGATCTGGTCGGTCCTATTCCTCCCTCAGATGGTTGCTCTTACCTTCTCACCTGCGTCGACCGTTTCACTCGCTGGCCGGAGGCTATTCCTATTCCCCAACATAACTGCAGAAACAGTTGCTAAGGCCTTCTTAGCTCACTGGGTCTCTCGTTATGGTGTGCCGGAGACAATCACAACTGACCAGGGTCGTCAGTTCGAGTCATTTCTTTGGCGTGATTTTATGTCTCTTCTCGGCACTTCTCGCATTCGAACTTCTGCTTACCATCCTGCTGCTAATGGTATGGTGGAGCGCTTTCATCGGCAGCTTCAAGGCTTCTCTGGCTGCTCATCCTCGCTCGGAACATTGGACTGAGGCACTGCCTTTCGTACTCCTCGGGATTCGCTCTGCGATGAAAGAGGACCTCCAGTGCACTTCGGCCGAATTTGTTTATGGTTCTCCTCTTCGTCTTCCAGGTGAATTCTTTGACCCTTCGGTTTCTCCTTCGTCTTCCGACCCTTACACTTATCTCTCTCGCCTCCGTCAGTGTTCTGCTTCGTGGAAACCTTCTTTGCCACGCACTCACGCTCGCACACACTCTTTCATTCCGAAAGATCTTTCAACATTTTCAACATGTACACATGTTTTCGTTCGCCTCGACTCTCATCGAGCTCCGCTGCAAGCTCGATATTTGGGGCCTTACAAGGTTTTAAGTCGTCGGGAGAAAACCTTCCTTCTTCAGCTCCCTTGTCGGACGGAAGTTTTCTCTGTTGATAGGCTTAAACCTG
Organism: Armadillidium nasatum; assembly: GCA_009176605.1. Classification (NCBI taxonomy): domain Eukaryota; kingdom Metazoa; phylum Arthropoda; class Malacostraca; order Isopoda; family Armadillidiidae; genus Armadillidium; species Armadillidium nasatum. Next base: position 34,806 of record SEYY01000026.1, on the reverse strand, counting down.
CATTTTTCGAATCTTCCCCGGATCCTCCGGATGATTTTGAAGAGTCTCCTCTTCTCATTCCTGTCGCGCTTCCAACACCACATGTGCCAGATCGCCCTTCCTCTCCTACTCTTCCTACTCCTCCTTCTTCTTCTACCGACTCACCTCCACCACCTCCTTCACCACCAGCTCCGCCTGCACCGCCTTCTTCACAGCGTTCTTCTGGTTCTTCTTCCTCTTCTTCAACTGGTGGAACCTGCTCTTCGTCCTCCTATTCTACGTCGAACAAAGAGTGGCAGAACGGTTCGACCTCCTCTTCGCTTTCGTCTCTAACCACTGCCACCTTTGGAGGGGGGTTCTGTAGTAGCAGGACTCCTCGCTCTAAATCAAAATAATAATTTTGACTTTGGAACTGGAACCAATTCACCGCGCGGGTTGGTGTGCACCGTGGAACTCACGAAAATATAGCATCATTCGACCTAGGCCTTTTTCTGTGATCATCGTGCATTTTTCATATTGCCGTTAATACTGTAATCAACTTCGTCTTTTATAACATCAACTTGTGTTTACAGACATTACAGTGTATCATACATCATCACTAATATTGCAACTCAAGCAATATTTTGTTTACCAGCACAGGTGAGAATTTGGTTCTAAAATAGCAATAGTTGACATCTTGTTATTTTCTTGTTCTTGTTATACCATCCAGAGTCAATATTTTATGTAATAAAAAGAAAGAAAACCATCCAGCCTTCATTATTTTCCTACTTCAACCATCAACCCCCAACCATAGTACCATGTTGATTTTTCCTTTGTTTTTTGACCTACAAAGGATTCCCATTCAATAATACGTATTCTAATTTTGCATTTACAATAACTTATTTCCAGTTTTTTATCATAATAGTTGCATGTGCAATGACAAAAACCTTATTACATGATTTTACTTCACTATCAAACTCATACTTTCGTCTTTTTTTGGGATCTTATTTAGTTTTGAAACTGATTCTATAAATCTTTGAACTCTTAAATATATTCCATCAAGCGTTATGGTTTAAAATGAAAACTTTCTCCAGATGGATTTCACGTTCCTTTCAATAGTTCTATAATCATCTTTAGCTTTTATCGAACCTTTCGAAGTCCTCTATTCATAACAAATAGATAATGCCTAAAAATTTCTGCTTCTGAAGGAATCAGGAAGCCGGAAATTCACTTGAATGCCCAAAAGTTGAATTCTTAATATTAACATTTTTAAATATACTATTTGCATAAATGATAGTATCTGAAATATATATATATATATATATATATATATATATATATATATATATATATATATATATATATATATATATATATATATATATATATATATATATATATATATAATTGTAAAATAGAGCTAAACAAATTAGAGGATAAAGAAATACTTACCTCATCAGGGGTCGAACCACCGCATGTTGCGACTGAGAACGACAAAAGACTCGGTGCTTCTACCGCTGAGCTATCCACGAACCCAAAAAAGTTCGCTTCAAAGAACAGTTTCAAGCAACCGATCTTCCCGTCAAGCTACAATCACCAGGTTTTCATTCTGTTCCTCCCCGCTCTTTATTAGTTATTATTTTAATTGCCACTTTTTATAAAACCTGGTGATTGTACCTTGACGGGAAGATCGGTTGCTTGAAACTTTGTATCCCCATCGCTCCTCTATACACCCACCAAAATATAAGATGTTATAATTGTAGTTTTTTTTATTTTTTTTTATTTTTTACAAAAAGGTGAATTTTTTTTTTTTTCAAAATATTTTCCTTTTCGATAGTTGGTCAGCTATGAACTAATAACATTTTTCTATAACTCTGGGAGCAAAAATCTGTTAGAAGCTTTCGTAGTCAATAGATTTAGGAATACACACACCAAATTTCAGACTCAAAATTAGAATACAAAAGTAGAATATAACATTTCTCTTCCCAAAAAGACCGTTAAAAGCATACTGTACATTACAAGGCTCACTAACAAATTTCCAATATTATTTACCATAGACTTTAAGGTCAATGGTATTTACTCTAAACCATAGACTAAAGTCTATGCTCTAAACGAAGGCATTAAAACTCCTCCATGTTTGTATGCATCAAGTAACCATTCAAGATTGCTGCAGCGAAAATTGAAGATACAAATTTCTATCTTCAATTTTCACTTCGATCCGCAAGCAGAAAATAATTGCAGCAAAACTTGTGGGACACTTCGCTTTAGCAATCTTCAAGATCTTTAAAGAATCTTGATCGTGGAACACAGCTTGGCGGCAACCATGATTAAAACCAATGGGACAAACAATTGAAAATAATTAATTGGTCTCAGTTAAAACAAATTAATGATTCGAAAATGACAAAATAATTATCCGTAATAATTTGTGTTCAATCCTATTTGAGTAAAAATGTTTACAAAAGGTATTTATTTTAAAAGAAGGCCTTGGCCTAATTCTTCCCTTCTTTACATCACATGACCATTCAAGAATGCGGCAGCAAAAATTAAAGATAGAAATTTCTATCTTCAATTTTCGTAGCAGCGAAACTCGTAGAACACTTAACTTAGGGATCTTCAAAATCTTTAAAGAATCTAGCTTGACCGTGGAACACACCTTATATAGATTTTTGTGAATCCGTGGAGGGCATCATTGAGATTTGAGGGCACCCATAGTATATATATTTAACATCACGAGCTGTCACTACGTGTGGACGGTGTGGTTCACTCGCTATGAACTCGTGATGGCCTGAAGGTCAGTATTTTGTCTGCCTGGAAGGAAGGCATGTACTGTCGTAGGTGAGGTCTGCTCTCCAAAACAAAAGTAAAAAAAAAAAAAATGGTAATTGTAGCGTTCACGGGAGTGGATTTTTTCGTACGAGACAAGGTTGCTAATATACCTACGCGTTGGGAGTTCGACTAGAACCTACGCGTAGGAATTTGAAACTAACAACATAGCCTAAGAATTTGTGATACGACAAGGTTGCTGGATCATTGGCGTTAAAAAAAAAAAAAAAAAAAAAAAAAAAAAAAAAAAAAGAAAAATATATATATATATATATATATATATATATATATATATATATATATATATATATATATATATATATATATAATAATAATATATATAATAATATATAATAATAATAATAATAAATAATAATAATAATAATAATAATAATAATAATAATAATAATAATAATAATAATAATAATAAGGTAAAGGTGGAGATTGTTTCTGAGTTTCGATTGTTAAAAAATATCGAAAATCGAAAATATCGGAGAAGCCTATCGTAAAGAAGAGAGTTGTCAGAGGTACGAGGTACTATTACTAGACATAGACACAATTATTATTACTTACTTTTCTAGCAGAACCTAATTCGACTTATCATAACCTGAACTACCGAAATTGCCGTAAAAAGAGGCCTAACCTACACAAGAATTTGCCGTAAAAGAGACCTAACGTACACAAGAACGTTTGCACGACATAGTAGCCTACGGCTAAGTATAGGTATGGAAATATCGATTAATCGGAAATATCTACATAAAAAAATATCGATATAAAAAATATCGAAACTCAGAAACAATCTCCACCTAAGCCTAATAATAATATGTAGAGATAGAAGTATAAGTGAAAATTTTATCACCACCACTCACGGGTCGGGGGGTACGGGGGGCAGAGCCCCCCGTAGACAAACGCTCGTGTGCCATGCATTTGCAACTTGTATTATAAAAATATGCATTATTGCAGTACAGCAATGAAATCGTAAATGCATGGCACACGATCATTTGTCTACGGGGGGCTCTGCCCCCCGTACCCCCCGACCCGTGAGTGATGGTGATAAATTTTCACTTACATTCCTCTCTCTCTCTCTCATATATATATATATATATATATATATATATATATATATATATATATATATATATATATATATATATATATATATATATATATATATATATATATATATATATATATATATATATATATATATATATAACTATTATTATTATTATTATTATTATTATTATTATTATTATTACACATTACCCATATCCCGCATCATGCAAAATTCTTGTAAATTTTAACTACTATTTCCATTTTTAGCTTCAACCATATTTTAAAATATAGCAACTCGTCAAAACATTGAAAGATTTTGTTTTTTTGTTTTTTTTTTTAGAGCGGCCTCACCAACGAGTTCACGCGAGAGAGAGTTTTATAATAGCGGCAAACGATATTATGACGTCATAATTATTCCTATTATTTTAAACTTTTTTTTTTAATTTAAGTGTTTTTTTTTTTAATTTCTTTTTCTTACAAAATAATTTGGCGTTCGTCGATTAACCAAAAAAATAAGCAAACATATTATTTCCTTTTTCGTAGTTAAGCTGAGAAGAAAAAAAAAAAAAACGGCACGTCGTATCAGTTTCAGTTGAACTCGCAACGCGTGAATACGTAGTTTCAATCGAACTAGCAACCCGTAGGTATGTAGGTATTTTCAGCAACCTTGTCTCGTACGAAAAAATCCACTCCCGTGAACGCTACAATTACCAAAAAAATTTATAGAAGAGTAAAGTAAAATATTGTAATAGGGTAAACATTTACCCTAGGATGTACACATTTCCATTGTATAAGGATATTTACCGTGACATTTCTTATTTATGTAAGCTTTTTCATAAATTACAAGAATGAAAAACAGCAAGAAAAGGAGTTTTTTTTTTTTTTTTTTTGTATATATATATATATATATATATATATATATATATATATATATATATATATATATATATATATATATATATATATATATATATATATATATATATATATATAATAGGGATAAAAAGGTTTTGTCATAGTACCATGGTTTTATTGAGACTTGAGAGTCAGTGACTTGTATCAAATGGGTAGTGTCCACCTTAAATTACATGTAAAAAGTAATGAGATGGGTCAGCAATGGATATTCTGATAATTTTCTTGGTAATAATAAGCATCAGCCGAGCGTTTGTTTTTTTCTCTAATGAATTTATAAAGAAAGAATATATTGAAATCAATTAAATGTAATTAATTAATCTGGAAGAGCACTTGATATAAATACCAATGAAAAAAATATATGCAATTATGAATAAAAATGATAATGTATTTTGATTAAGATAAGATTTCATTATCAGTTTCAATATTGAATTTGATAATTGCATATAAATGCATGACAGAGGAATGTTTCTTTATAGGGGTGAAGGGAGGTCCTGCCTTTCTTATCCCCCAACCCTATGAGTTGTGGAGAGTATAATATTTTCACAATATTGAAATTTATTAAATATCAATGTTAATATTGATATATCATTCATTATTATATTGAATTATTGGTCTATCAAAATTTAAAGGAAATATAAAATATGTTTAAGATAATATATTGTAATATTTTAGGTAGTTCGTATTTTTATTTAGTAAAAGTATTCTTTTAGAAGCTTAATTTAAATCATTTCAATATTTTGCTTTATTTTTTATGTAGAGTAAAAATTAAAATCTCAGTTGGTGCTTATATACAGTATTATCTACTAGCAATAGTGAAAAAGTTTGTTTCTACTTTATTGAAACTATAAAGTCAAATTCTATTGAAACACATTAAGTAAATTATAAAAGCATATATATATATATTATATATATATATATATATATATATATATATATATATATATATATATATATATATATATATATATATATATATATATATATATATATATATATTTTAGGTAAATGTTAAGAAGATGTCTGACTTTTGATGTATAGAAACTGTATCGATATATGGAAACATATATGGAAACATATATCAATGCAAATTTTTTGACATTTGCATTATTATTATTTAGATTTCATTTCATTTATGTCTATTAATATTATTATTTCTATTATTATTTAGTTTTCTAGTCTTACTTATTATAACATGAATGACCGAAGTTTAATGTGTGATTCAGGCCCAACTGATAGATAGAAATTTCAAAATATCGATATACAAGGTCAGACAACTTCTTAACCTAAGCCTATTTGGTAAAGGTGGAGATTGTTTCTGAGTTTCGATTGTTAAAAAATATCAAAAATCAAAAATATCGGAGAAGCCTATCGTAAACAAGAGAGTTGTCAGAGGTACGAGGTACTATTACTAGACATAGACAATTATTATTACTTACTTTTCTAGCAGAACCTAATTCGACTTATCATAACCTGAACTACCGAAATTGCCGTAAAAAGAGGCCTAACCTACACAAGAATTTGCCATAAAAGAGACCTAACGTACACAAGAACGTTTGCACGACATAGTAGTCTAGGGCTAATTATAGGCAGGAAAATATAGATCATAATAAAATATTGATATAAAAAATATCGAAACTCAGAAACAATCTCCACCTAAGCCGCCTTTTTTTATATCAATATATCAACAGATCATAATATTTATATGAAAATTGATATTTGATAAATAAGTTTATATGACTGGCTCACAAATATTTGTCTACAAGGGCTTTGACTCCTCCCCAGCCCTGTGATTGGTGATTAAGATCAATATTTCACTACACATTGATAATAAAGGACTATCAATTTTGATAATAAATCATTCTAATCATATATAATTTTTCAGCCTATCATTATTTAAAATGTGGTCCTCTGTGTATTATAATAGGTATAACATTTTATTATAAACTTTATATTTTTGCTGTATTGTTGTTAATTATTTCTGCACATAGATTTCATTTAATGCATTTCAGTATATTAATTTTTTTTTCTCTCTCTCTTTTTTTTTAAAATGTCTACAAATAATTGAACCTCAATTAAACTTATATAAGCCAGTCAGTTTCATCATTGCTATATTGTTATTAATCATTTAATCTATTTAGATATGAAATCCTCATACAAATTTTTTAAAAAAATTTCATGTCTGTGCCCAAATATTGGCTAACTAGTTTGCTTTTGTCTATTGCCACAGTTTTTGGGTGAACACATTGCTGATTTATGGTAAGAATGATTATAGCCTATTTATTGAGAAAAATATTAGAATATTAGATTTTGTTTCTGAGATGATGTAACTGAGAAAAGATAAGAGTTAAGAATAGAAAAAGTCAGAAACAAACAAATGTTAAAGATGTATCACAATCTTATAAAATTATCTAATATGTTATGACTTCTTTGAAATTAGTAGCAGAGTTGAAGAGCAAGTAAATTTTTATGTCAGCACAAACTTGAGCTCCAGCTCCATCTTATTCCTGTTCAGTCATGAATAATTATTGTCAACTGTAAATTGATTGATCATTTTGTAGTGTTATTCCCTTAATCAATCTTTTATGAAATCTTTTATTTTGTTTGAAGTGTCAGTAGTATATATACGATTATATATATATATATATATATATATATATATATATATATATATATATATATATATATATATATATATATATATATATATATATATATATATATATATATATATATATATATATATATATATATATATATATATATATATATATATATATATATATATATATATATATATATATATATATATATATATATATATATATATATATATATATATATATATATATATATATATATATATATATATATATATATATATATATATATATATATATATATATATATATATATATATATATATATATATATATATATTCTTTGTTTAAATGTTTCAGGTACCATTGCATATATTTACCAAAGTATATATAATGTTAGACCCTTCAATTTTACATAGATAAAGGTTCAAAAATTTAAGTATTGAAGCAAATATGGAAAAAGTTAACCTCCAGAAAGAACTTTTAAAAGTTATTCATTGTTTCAAAGGGCCTGTTCATCAAGCTTTTGTTTATACATATTACCAGTCATACACGCAAAATACCGATATGTATACTTTTGCTGTAAATACAAATAAAAGTACTAATTTTTCTTCTAGAGAATTGCATATACTTGAACTAGAAAGACGACCCATTAAGTTAAATACGTTTTTGCTTTATAAGGTGAGTAGATTATTACCCTGCAACTGATAATTATCATTGTATTGCATATTAATTATATTATATATATATATATATATATATATATATATATATATATATATATATATATATATATATATATATATATATATATATATATATATATATATATATATATATATATATATATATATATATATATATATATATATATATATATATAATATTGGTTTGTTAATTTAATTTTTAAAAAAATTTAATTTTAGGTATTGCAGAATTGTTGCATGCCTGTATTATCAGACAATGTTGATCCAGTATGGTCATATAATGATACAGGATTTTGCACATCAAAAAATAAAATTGAAGAGATTTTGGCTTCTGTCATATCTAGTTATCGAGAACTGCTTTTTAAAGCTAACAAATTTTCAATAGTGGACTTTAATAATATAATGGATGTTCTTCTTCACAATGTATGCCTTCTTATTGAAAAGTCAGCTGAGATTTCAAAATCCAGAAGGTGGACTGAAGAAAAAGAAAGATTGGAGACTATTTTTTCAAACATTAGGAAGGGAGATTTCTTAACTTATTCTGAAAACTGCACAGGTATAAATAGTCATTTTAATAATCAGAATCAATTTAACAAAGATTTTGGAATCTAATTTAGTCAATTAGTCATTTTGGTAGTTATGATTATGTAGTTATAGTTGCTTATAGCTTTTAATTACATAGTTGTATCGTTGTTTTTATGGCTTTTGTTGTAAGTATTAATAATCGTATCTCAACTATGGTATAATATTCTTTGTACTGTAATTATGACAAACACTTATTATTATTTTTAATTTCTTTAGTAGCATTAACATATTAGCTACTTATTAAAATTAGAGTTTTGTAGTTTTTAACGTATCAGCTACAAGATTGTTAAAATTGCTACATTTAAGTTTCCACATCCTATGAAGATAATGATGTAGCTGCTATCTTAATTGCTCAGTTTAATTAATAAACAACCTTTCTCAAGTTTTAGATAAACTAATAACATAAATAGATTTCTTGAACATACTTTCTTACACTTGTTTTTATCTTAACTGAATTAGTAATTATAGGAGTGTTATTAGTCATTCTATTCAAGGAATTATTGTAAGGTTTTATTATATTATCTTTATATATTGTATTGTCTTGTTAGTAACATTTAATAGGAGCAAATGTATATTTTTAGTTCTATTGCTTACTTTATTTCTTCCATTTCTCATTTCATTTTACGTAATAGTAATCCAAAATGTTAATTGTAATATAAATTATGAAACTTTTAAAGTATGTAATAATGTTGATTAAGAGATGCAGAAATAGAATATTTTTGTGAGTGATCATGTCAGGATATATGGAAATGATTGAGATAGTTTTGATAGATTTTTGGTTCTTACATATCAGGAAATTTTAGTTTTGACAGGCTGAGTATTGATAAAAAATTTGCAAAATAAGATCGGCAGAAGCCTAGCTTAGAAATATGCCAAAAAATGTAGGTAAACCAGAGACTGAAATTTTATAAGAATTTGAAAGGAAAAAAGGAAAAACAAATAAAAAGAAAAAAGAAAATGAAATTTAAAATTCTGAGGGTAAAGATTGGAAAGAATAGAATGGTTTGTTTGAAAATAAAAGTCAGAAACACTCTTAACCTTTTGGGTAGAAACGAGGAAAAGAAAGTAATAATTTGGATTAACAGTTGAAGAGAAGTCTTGAAATAAACTGAACATAAGTTAATTAAAGTAGGCAGTAGTTCTTGTTGAAAAAGGAAACTTAAGAGATTTTGGTAAATGAAAAGAAAGTTTATTGAGAAGAATGAACCTGAGAAAAATTAATTACTTATAATTACTAGAACAAGATTTGTTATAAGAATTAAAATTAAATAGAACTTTGAATAATGCAAATAAAAAGGGTAAAGTATAACTGGGGGAACTTATGAAATAGAAACGAAATAGATGATGTGCGTTATTTGTCTTTAAACTGTGCTATTAAAAGAAAAGTTTTAAGGCTTGGAATGGGTAAATGTTTTTAATGAATGTTTGTCCATAGAGAGACTGAATTTAAATATGAAATTCTGAACTTTGAATTACTGGATTCACTAGAGTTAATTTGTTACTAATTATGAGCTCAAGTATCATTGAAGAGTGGGTAAAATTTTTCAAATTTAGTCTCATCTCTTTAAAGGGGCAGATAAAGTCACTTCTATTATTGACTTTATTTTTAACATAGCCATAGAGTATTCGTCTTTCAGCTTCTAAAATGTTAATTTTGTTACTTTTTTATATTTACAATATAAATTAAATGTAGAATTTAAATATTTCTTTTTAAATAGCCAAAGTGTTTCAGCTGCTTATTTAATAGCTTTGCTTTTTAATTTAGTTTTTTAACCACTCGTTTGCGTGGTCTTATAAATTATCAGTAAATATATGTTGTATTAAAATATTGAGAGCAAATGTAACAATGTTTTATTAACAGAAAGGTTTTTTTCTTTTTCTTTTTTTAAACTGACATTTTTAGTGCTGTCTCTTAGAAGGTGTCGCTTAAAGAGTTTTTGTCAAAAGCTACTAACGATCCGAAGACTTCATTTATTTTGAACAAGGTATTTATAAGTTTGAGTATTTTTTTAAAAATTGATTTAGTGGCTATATATATATATATATATATATATATATATATATATATATATATATATATATATATATATATATATATATATATATATATATATATATATATATATATATATATAATTAATAATTATACCAAAATTCAAGTTGCAACTAATAGTGAAAAACCCTTAGTAGGATTTTTTTATAACAAAATAGTGTGGCCTTATTTATTACTTTGATATATCACAGAGAAGAGCTTATCAATAACATGGTTTTTTACATATTATTTGTAAAGTCAAAGGTCTCTTGATAATTTATTTACATTTGAGGACCTATTAAAAAAACAAAAACAAGCAAACACCTACACAAGTTGGTAAAGCAAATATAATGTTTGTGTGCTTGGTGTACATAATTGAAACCTCAAATTCACATATTCACTTTCCCATCTTTCTTCTCCATTTCATTCACCTTTTAAATCTGTAAGAGGTAAGAAAGAATTTCCTGATATTATATATATATATATATATATATATATATATATATATATATATATATATATATATATATATATATATATATATATATATATATATAATATATATATATAATACGTGGTGTATTTAATAGAATTTAAAAATTCGTTGTGTATTAGCAGAGGATTTTTTGAAATTTTGTAAAACAGATACATTTTACCTTTTATTCTGTGACATATTTAAGGAAATATATATTAGCAATTTCTAATAATAGAAAATTAGTAATATATTAAATAATTGTAAAGTTTTATAGAAAGTAAACTTATAATTTTATGCTTCTATAATGCACAAATGAAGACGAATAGATGTTTCATAAAACCTCACTCTAGAGTCTAGATGGTATCGTAGTATAGAAGTATTTTAAGAGATTTATTATATCTTCACTAATCAAAATATGAAAATTGTCTTTAAGAAAAAAAAAAAAATGTCGAAAAATATTGCTTGTTGAATCTGTGGAAACAATTTGTGCTCTCACTAGTTGTATATAGTTTAGTCTTTGAAATCTTTATTTAGGGTAGATTTTTAAATATTTATTACATACTATGGATAGCCTAGGTTTCTTTAATTACAAATAATAATCTCAGTTTATTTGTAAAAATATTCTAGTTGTCTAATTTTTATTGAAATTCTCGAAAGACAAATGGGGTTTCACTTCCCCTTCTTTTATATTTGTCTTTTGCAATTGAATGTTTAATTGATTGAACTTGAGAATTTTTATCAAGCTTAAAATTATAAGCCTAGTTAAAATTCTTTTTTTACTTGTCTTATCCTAGATTGTAGTCTGAAAGCAAAATTTGAAATACATAAGTGATCGGACTTTCATTGAGTAAATGCTTGAATGTAGGACAGGTTGTTGATTGGTTTTTTTATACTATCTGTAGTCTATTGCTATTGAGATTTTTTTTGAGTTATAGTTAACTGTAACCTGCGATGATTTGCAGGTATCTGTTACTAACATTTATTATAAACTGGAATAAAACCCGGTCTCTTAAATGCATAGTTCCTATATATATATATATATATATATATATATATATATATATATATATATATATATATATATATATATATATATATATATATATATATATATATATATATATATATATATATATATATATATATATATATATATATATCAGCCTACCTTACAATGTAAGCTTATTAATATTCCTCAATTTTTAGACATCATTAGAATTGAATCCGAATTCAGAGCTGACCTTGTTGAACATTTATTATGGAAGGAAATAAGGAGTTTTGATGCCTCATTTTGGGATTTGAAGGTGCTTCATCAATGCCAAGAGGAAGTAAATCCAAAAGATATGTAAGCTTTTTATATTTTCTTGAATTTTAATACTAATTATGTTAGCATTCAAAAAGCAAAGGATTATGAGTTATTACATCAATTTATTATTATTATTATTAAAATCTGAAAATTTTCTATTGTGCTATTTCATTATTACTTATTTCTTCTACTTTTCTCACCTAAAACTCTAACTTTTGTGGAGTTCTGCAGGGACTTTCTTTAATTTTAATTTGTTAAAAGTTTGTTCTTTATACTGCAAGATTTTCAGAATAGGATTTTGCAATGAGGGAAAATTTTTAGAAGAGCATATAATTAATTTCCATAATGGAATGTTGAGTGCGCAAATTTTGTCTCTTTCAGAATTTATCCTTGCTCTCTTCTCCCATATTACCCTTATCTATAATTGCAAGAGTTTTGTACATCTTATTCTATTCATTTCGGTTTTTCTCTAGGGTGAAGAAAAATCATAATTTCTCTTTAATTTTTTTTTGTATTGTATTATCTGTATCTAATGAGCTTTCCAAAGGAAAATACTTTTGAAAGGTTTCTGTCATTAATTTTGATATATTCACTCACTTAAGGTGCTTTGGAATTTACAATTGTTTGATATTTTATGAGTAATTTGTTTTGCACTTCCGCGTTAAAAATTCTTTTCCATTTAGTTGATATAAAATTTAGAGGCTCAATGTTTATACATTACTTTTTATATTCTCACTCACTGTTCAGTATAACCACCCTCCTTAAATTTTTTTTTAACTGATGCTACATGGGTATATAACACACATACCACACAAATTAAGGGGCATTAAAAAAAAATAAACCAAAGAAAGATTAAAACTCGACTCTTAGTGTTTAAAGTGGGAGGGGGGGGGGTTAAATTATAGATAGGAATTTAGAAGTCAAGGAAGTTTACTAAGCAGATGCTGCTAGAAGAAAGTGACAAAGCTTGCGAGTGTAGAGTTGCCTTTCTGTACTCAAAATTCGAGCAAAGTTTTAGAACTAAGAGAGTGTCAACATCAAATTACAGAGCTAAGGATTTATGGGTGTTAGAAAAGGGGACAGTTTATTAGTAGCTTAGCTTTAAATTCAATCCTATCCCAAAGCCCAAAGATGGGTGGGGTGGAATTAGACCTCCCTCCGCCTCTCCTACCATCCCTCTTCAATATAGTTATAGAAAATGTTCAAAAGAAAAAAATTCTTCTGACCTGAACATGTTTCTCAGCTTCTTTGAAGCCACTTTAGTAAACATTGTGATATGAGGCATTCAAAATTATTTTTTATGTTTAGAGTTTAGACCAAAGAGGTTTATTCTTGTCAACAGGTAAGATTGCAGAACTGTCAAAAGAAATAGGAAAGTTAGGAGGTGTATTAGATTGGAAGATACGTAGAAAAATAGAAAAATTGGATTTTAAAACAAATTCATTAGTTTGAGACTACCCTACCGGAAAATAATATCCAGTTCACCCAGATTAAAAAAGAAAGTGAGAATGAGAACCTCTATCTGCCAAATAGGGAGTAGATTTGAAATGAATGAAAGAATGAAGTTTTAAGTTGCCAACAGCTTGAGAAGGTCATTAATGAAAAGTAAGTAGGTGATAGAGCAGAACCCTGAGAAACACCACAGTTGATCTCACATGAAAGGAAATCACTTCATCAGTGTTGGCAGCTATGGGCCCAACCCATTTAGAATTATTAAAAATAAATGAGATATTTTTAAGTAAAATAATAATTGGACTTTTTGGAATGTTTATAATATATATATATATATATATATATATATATATATATATATATATATATATATATTATATATATATATATATATATATATATATATATATATATATATATATATATATATAATATATATATATATATATATATATATATTTAAAAACTGTGACTAATCTTCATCACTTATGCTGCAAGGTGCACTGTTTAAGTTTAATTTGCTTATTATTTTCACATGTTTTGTAGTTTTTTCAATTCCCAGTCGATTAGTCCAAACAAGACCAAATTTAGAAAATACATTTTCAATTTACTCAGAACTCTGTAGAAAGCTCAGTAAATTGCAACGAAAATTTACAAAACCATGGTAGTGAATTGCTGGGTTTCTTTTTTCAATTCACCATGACAGATCACTATTTTGCTGGTTTTTCCTTGTATAAGTTCAGGATTTGATAGTTAAACATGATTTTCGGAAATAAATATTTTATCCTGAATGCAGTAAAACCTGCTAATAATCAGAATAAGAATAAAAATCCATTTTTCTACCAACTCATCTTGTGTATGTATTTATCTTCTTGATCATTGTTGCAAAACTTACAACAATTTACAAAAAGAAAAATTTTAAATATAGTGTTTTCAACATTCGAAACTTTAGTCCATTTATGCCCTATTTTCTTCCGGATCCCAGAGTATTGTGTAACTTGTAACAAAAAATAGCTCGTAGTTTATCAAACTAAATTATAGCCACGCACAATTTCCATATAAAGAAAAAAAATTATATGCCGTTACAATATAAAAAAAAATAAAATTTCCCTAGTTTTTTAAGGGGTTTTACGTGAAAAAAAACCCGGACCCAGTGGTCTTTTATCATTTTTTTTTTTTGGCACTCTAGCCAAAATAGGTTTATTACAAAGTAAACTAAACAAAAGTGTGCAAGGGGATGGAGGAAGTCCAAAGGAGCTTAGAATCCATTGGTGTTTGCCACATTTGGTTTAAAGTTTGAGATATGTCAAAATCCAACTTACAATATTTTTTATAATCTGTAAGGACCGAGTACCATAGATTAATTAATAGCATAAGAAAGTAAATCACCAGTTGACCTCGAGGGTCAAGGGTGGAAAGATATAACTAATGATCAGAGAGAAGGGATTGAGACTTCAAATGATACTGGAAATGAGAATTAACCATAAATTCAAGATTTTAGATATAATACAAGAACCAAAGGGTTAGAGGATTCAGAAGAGCTACTTTTTTCAGAATTGACAACATTCGCGCACTTTCAGAAAAAAAAGAGAGGTTAGGGATAAAAAGATGATTAAGAACATGCACTAGCTCAGAAAAGCACACACTCTCAAAACACAGTAGGAATGCCATTCTTCCTGCTCATAAATATTACCATCCTGTGGACATGATCATATGTAATCATAGGTAAAGACTTAGGACGCCTGAGAGGATAAGAAGTAGTAAAAGGAGTACTAGAATTGTGGAAGTGGTATTAGTTGAAAAAAAAAACAAAAAGGCAGATCAATTTCAGCAAGAATATTGGCTACAGATCCATCAGATCTATTCAGAGAAGAAAAAGAAAGGCGGATTTAGAAAAAATTTTCGGTATATTTTTAGCAAGAGGCCAGAAATTTTTGTCAGTAGGAAAACTAAAAGGCTTAACCCACTCTGCTTTTGTGAAAGTATGCTTAGCCAGTCGAATAACATCCTTGCAACGATTCCGTTGAATGAAGATGAACAAAAGTGATAGGATAATGAGAGTTTTTCCACTCTTCATACTATTGTTTGTAGCCAAAATGACACGGAAATAAGTACAATCGAAAATGGATTTTTGAGAGAGAAAGATTTTGTTGAAGCTTAATTGTTTCTTCCCATTGAAACGACGCAAAGACCCACATCCCTCAAGTTAGAGCTACTGAACAGAAAATATTGTAGTTAATAGTGAATAATTCAAAGGCTTAAATTACCCCAAGCAAAGAACTTGCATATTCAGCAATTAAATAAGTTTCTTCCCCTGAAGAATATTTTATTCTTTGGAATGAAATTTTTATGAGCAAAGAACTGATCTATCTATCTATCTGTTATTATTATTATTATTATTATTATATTAATTTATATTTAATAGTTTATTATAAGTGTTTCTGTAGTTATATTTACATATTTGCAAAGATAAAATTATAAATCGCTATTTTTAAAAAAAATCCTAAGTAATAATACTATTATTCCAATTTATAATTTTTAGTTCTTTATTAAAAACAATTTTTTTTTACTTTTTTCACATTCTTTCCGAAAGAGAAAACATTATCTCGATTATTGTATCTGCTATGGTTAGGAGGAGGAAATGGAGGTAAAGTTATACTGATGCAGCTTATTGAGAGTGGTTAGGAAAGATTTTTTTTTTCTCATAGGAAGAAGGAAGTGAAATATGTTTTACTAATGTCGTAGAGCCAAGAGTGGGAAATTTTTAGTGTAATACTCTGTGGTTAAATCTTTCACACATCCTTGAGTTTACCATCCCTGATTCATGGTTAGCATCCATGTTTTATTTATTTATTATTATTACGATGTTTATATTTATTTTATTTTTATTTTTTTACAGACAATTTGAAGAATATGATGACATGAATGCTATGAATATCTTAAAATTTATGCAAGATGAACAGAAACAAATATGCTGGATTATTGGAGAACATGGTGTTGGTAAATCAAGCTTCTCCTCTTACGTTTCTTCACTGTGGGCTCAAAAGGCTCAAGAGATAGTTGGACTCAGTGACATAGGTTTTGTTTATGTTATTTCAGCAAGTATATTCGAAAAAGATGCTGATGTTTTTTCAGTCTTGTTTCCATTATCATCGTTAGTGGTTGAAAAAACACTATTGGAATCATGCCTCTGGGAAAAGAAAATGCTTTTTATTATTGATGATATTGGTAAAGATAGTGAAATCTTGGTTAAAAAACTTTACGCACTTGTTGAAAAATTCCCAGGCATAATCATTTGGCTTTTGGGAAGACATTCTACGTTTTTGAAGTATGCCAAAGAATCCTCCATAATATCTTCTGCAACGTTATTAGAATTGAAGGGACTGAAGGAAAATAAAATTTTAGAATTAAGTAAAAATCAGTTCGAAAATAAATCAGTCAATGTGGAAGTTATGCTAAAAAAAAATATGAATAGACTTGGCTTCGTGTTGAAGTATCCAACCATTACTTTTATGACATTTAAGCTGTTGCAAGGGAATGAAAATGCGTCAAAAAATATCTACACAGGATCGGATCTTATGTGGGAAATCTTGTGTTGGGAAGTAAAGCAGACTCTTAAGGTAAATATTAAAAAGATTGGACCCGCTAGAAAAAAGTTTCTAGATTGGTTAATGTTGGCAGGGGAATTATCTTTATATTCTTTGAAGGCTGATCTGCGTCTTGATAATCAGTCTTTTGAAGAACTTGAGTCGGAAATAGTCTCACTTTATAAAGACAATGGGAAAATATTTCTAGGAACACTATTTAAACCTTCAATTGTTCACTCTACGTCGTCTTGTTTCTCAAGGACAGGAATCTACTAATAAGCCGTTTTTGGAGTATTTAAGTAGTTGGTTCTTTATTGAACAACTTTTACAGAATAAACAAATCAAGCAACTAATTAATGGGCTTGTCAATCCATTACCTTTGATTCTTTTTGCTGCTGGTCATTTAGAAAGGTTTCAGGATGAAGGAAGTATTACAATACCTGAAGAGAGAAAAGTTATCAGGTCGTTGGTAACATACAAGGAAAACAGCTTTGAGGATTTTTCATTCATTCAGAAATTTGTTGCTGAATTAAAATGCATAAAGCGTTTGGTTGAAATAGTTATCGATGAAACAGAATATAATGAGGAATGGAATTTATCTGTCCCAGAATTGCAGCATAAGCCATTAGAAGTTCTCCTTAATCATGTATCTCCAACGAGGCTTATTCTTCTGGTCGATAAATTAAAAGAGAACTATGAATTAAATGATGCAATTAGCTTCATTTGTAGAGTAGATATCTCTGTGTGGCTAGATAGTTTACCTCAGTTCACTTACGGGAACTCTGAATCGTTGGATGCGCTTTTACAGCCATTCCTCGGAGAATTTGTTGTCCCCAAAGTAGATCTGATATCGGGTTCTCTGTCTTCTTCAATGATGAGGGAACTTTCTTCATGTTCATCAACCCGACACCTTGTTCTTTTAAGACTAAAAGTATCCAATAACGAAAATTTGAACACCTCTCTGTCTGTTTCTAAGTGTTTGGAAAATCTTCTCTGGCTAGAGTTGAAAATAGATATGAAATTTGAGGAAATTGAAATGAATAATATTGAGAAAAATGTAGCTCCTCTTTTCGATCTTCATTTACGCCACATAAAAGAAACTGATGTTCCCTTTGTCACGGATTTTCTAACAAAAGTTAGTTCGTGTTATACAGGTATTCATTTAGAAGAAACTGCTTTAACCCCGGAAGGAGTGTATGCTTTACTAAAAGAATTAAATAAGAAAGGAATTTCTTTACAGGGCGATAAAGAATCTATAGATAAATTTCGTTTATGGTATTACCCTTCACTTAGTTCATTACCAAAATGGAGAACACCTACGGAAGAAGAGTGTTTCGAACTCATTGGACATGACGACCGGGATTTTTTCAGTGATCATTATGTTGTATCTTCACGATTTGTGACAACAATTGATGCTTGGAATTTGCGAAACTACTTAGAGATGCAGCAAAATATACTTCATTTTGTTTATGAAGCTAGCAACATTATTTTTACTAAATGCCTTGATGGCCACGTGCAGATACAGTTTAAAGGCGACTATAAAGAGACGATTGAAGAAAAGATTTTGAGTGGCGGTTATCAAAATGACAAATCGAAGAAATCTATTGAAAATCACATTCTTGAGTTCTATTAATTGTTAAATGGACAATATATATTTTATCATGATCAGACTATTTTTTTCGTTTTGTTTTTTTAATAATGGTTTCAGAAATTCGTTTGCTTACTTTTGTTTTGCCAATATGGTGTGGCCTTATCAGGATCAAGGCTTGATTTAAGGATTTATCCCTTATCTACATACTGAAATGTATCTATATGAAAGAGTTTTTAATGTTTTACTTTTTAAACACCTTGCTAACTTTAAAGTGTTCAAATTATTTGCGAAATATAAATGATTTTTATTATTTTTTCATATCCTGTAAAAGTTTATAAATTGAAAAAATGTTATTGATACAACCGATTGTTGCATAGAACGTTCCAATTGATAAAATTTAATGGGATGAGCTTATGTTCGTTTTTTTTCCCCCCAAGTTTTGAACGTTTTTACGGTTTTTGGTTCTCAGTAACTCAAAACCCAAAGGACTTACACTTTTCTGCTTACGTGAGAGTATCCACCCCGTTAGGGGCTGCATTTTTGCTTAATGAACTATAGAGAGAAAGGGTTCCGATATATTTGGTCTGAATGTTGGTACTCGAGTTACGACTCGCGCACCATATGGATGTCATAAAAAAAAAAAAAAATTCTGCGTCGAACCTACGTCTCAAGAGTAAATTATAAATGTATGACTAACAGCGAATGGTATCCCGCTGCAACGT